>OOFC01003450.1:0-13788 GCA_900323345.1 Pseudochromis fuscus | reverse complement strand
AAAAGCCCACAGCCACAAATTTACCTGGATCTAATTCCACCTGCTCAATGACTTCAATGGGGTAAATCAATTTTTACATGTAGTGTAGTACGTTTCAACACATACTTGGTTAAATTGAGACTCAAACTTTTGCATTAAATAATGACCTTGCCACCCACTGACCATTACCACCAATCCTCCACCAACACCCAGTACAGAGCTGACAGCTGGTCCACATCTACAAAGAAAGTGCCAGAGCGCCGAGAATTTAGAGAGCACTGTCTGTGGAAACTGTCAAGCGTCACTTTTCCTATCCGCTCTGTCCTTTTACTCACTTGGTTGAGCTTGATTGATACTGCAGCACACCATTCCCTCTTAATCCTATGCATTTTTAAAGAACTAGTGGGACGCTTGCTGGGAACTCATTTCCAATGACTCTAACCATATTGTAATAAGGCAGAGATAGTGCTGGCGTGGCGCTTTGTATTGATTCAAGGCAGAGGTCTCCGAATTGTGATTCATTACAAAACCCAGCAAAGCAAAATAGAGAACTAAAACACACTCTTGTATCGGGAAGTTTGAGGAGGTTAGGATATAAGTTTATACACTATTTTTCCATTTCTGCACCTATGTTCTTCAAAAAGCAGAAAGATGGACAATATTAGCATTTTATACAAAGACATTACATCTCAGTACTTAGTTAGCATTGTTGCTCCTTCACCAATATCAGCTGCATATTTCAGTGCACAATAACCCAAGGAGAGGCAAAGACTGTTTGTGGGCTATGCTGAATATTTTAACACCTCTGCATATTGTTCTTGCACTGAAATTGTTGTTCATCTTAAAATGCCTGTAGCTGCTTCATCTTTCAAATTGCTCCCCCTGTTGAGAAGAGTGGGTTCCACAGAATAATTTACATATGGCAATCACTGAATTATTAAAAACCGTGTCAGAGGAGATGCCATAAATACACACACATTCCTTTGTATACACAAACACAAGAAGACAATACAGTCGGGCAGAGTAAGTCAGCACTTGCAGTCATCAGCTTAAAAACTCTGATCATTATCCGGAAAACCCGCACAGCTGACGCCTCTGAGGGATGTTTGTTTAGGGGTTCATGATGCTTAGCGCTGCAGTGCAATCTGATTGGAGGCTTAAAAATAAAGCCATCAAAAAAGAGAGAATTTTAGCAACAAAACTGCAGTGTCCACATGTTTAATGTTTAATGTGACTGCACTGTTGTCTTCCTGTTAGAGCGTCCACCAGGTCACTAACAGCAACAGAGTACAGAGATAGGTTATGTAGTGATTTTATTCCCCATCCGTGCATTATAATCACACCAGTTTGTTTATTTCATATCCTGAACTAGAGTATATAACAGCTAAAAGGTCAAGTCACCAATTATTCGCATCAGTCTTGTTTCTCATGCATCTCCATTTACATACATCCACACATATAAAACACACACAGTTGCATTGGTGAGAATTGGATTTCACAGATATACAAAGCTTATGATGGAGAAAATCAAAACAGTATGCACACGCAAATGAAAAACAAAACAAACAAAAACAACCCAGATACTAAAACAAAACAACAAAGGCTTTCTGAGGGTCCCTCTATCTTCATTTGGCTGACAGGCGAGTCTGACTGTGTGACAGGCTCAGATGAAAAGTGTATCTGGGCAAGCTTTCTAATGAGAGCAGGGAGTGGTCGTTAGAGCTTTAATCTAAGGCTCACAGCAAAGGGGACATAAAGAATTTGCAGTTGTGATGTTAAATAACGGCACAGTGTAATGAAGCGACACAAATTGATATTAATGTGCTTGTTGGTACAGTAGGGTCAGGAGGTGTACAAGCTGTGGACATCTTGCGTGGGAAAGCTGTTGAGAAATTGTCTTTTTTTTCTGCCAAAGGACAGATAATCAGCCCGGGCCATCCTGAAGAATCACTTTTTCAGTTGAACAAGTTTATTTGTTGTTTCCAGAAAGGGAGTTGTTACCCTATTCATTGTTGCAGCGTTGTTAAAGCAAAAGTATTGTGCTGTCAGTGCATATGCTTTGCCCTATATTAGGTAGTTAGCCAACCCAATGTGATGCCCCAGGGCAAGCTTGATAACAATTGGTGGGATAATGTAAAAAGAACTGCATGGAATGACTGTTTGACTGCACTGCAAACAGAAAAACAGATCCCCACAGGCACTGTCCCTCCATATCTCTCTTTCCCCCTCCTCCATTTCCTTTCCCCCAGCTCTCCTTCCCCCCTCCTCCACCCTCCATCTTTCTATTTCTCACACTCTCACTGCATATTTATGTATGGTCATAGACAGTTTCATATCTGTTGTGTACCCACAGCTGTGTTGATGTCTGCATGTGTTTGTTTGAGCCTGTGCAGTTCTATGTGTCAACATCACTGTGGACCACATCAAAGCAATGTAGACTCCACAAATCCTGCGACAGCTGAGCAGTGTTTTAACCGTTTCCGTGCTGAAAAGTCCTACGCTGACCCACGCTTCAGGGAGTGTTACGTGCTACATTGGGTAGTAAAACTCATTAGTTCACTGGTAACCTGGATTTTTTTTTTTGCCTCTTTGTGCTCATTTTAAAAATAAACACCATTCATGCAGAAAGTAAACAGCAGTGGTCCTGATGGTGATCCTTGTGGAACACCTTGATCACCGATCTGGAGACTCCTGTGGTGAACGCAGAATGGTAAATGGAGTACATTTATGTAGCGCTTTCATGACCAAAGCTAGGTTTAGTTTAGTTTAGTTCATTTTATTTATTTGATCAGGGACAATGCACAAAAGACATTAATCTAAGAAAGAAAATATGCCATGTGCCAGGTTATAGCAATACATGCTAATTTGTACCTGCAGTCCCAGGACAGGTTGATGTTACTAAAATATACAAGATCAAAAATTTCATACAGTTCTCACAATCACTATTTAAATCACACGTTTCAACCAGGTCCCAAAGCGCTTTACATGGCACCTCATCCACACACCAATGGCTACCGAGCTACCATGCAAGGCTCTATCCACCATTGGGAGCAACTTAGGGTTCAGTGTCTTGCCCAAGGACACTTTGACATGTGGACAGGAGGAGCCGGGGATCGAACCCACATAGGCGACCCGCTCTACCACCCGAGCCACGGCCACCAAAACCAACAAAAAAAAAAAAGCAGGTTAATTAACAAAACATTATAAACAGCATTAAAAGCCCTGGACCAATTACAAAGGGCGTAGCACAGTCTTGCTTTTTATTAACCACTTTAGAGGTACTCTGTGTTATGTCTTTGAAGCTTCAGCCTCATTTGCCTGTAATAAAGAGGGTGTGAGAATTTCACAGCGGGGAGACTATATGAAGCAGGAATGAACGACTGTATGGTGATGATCCCCCAAGCTGCTGATGACTAGTTCATTTGAATATAATTACTTTCAACACCCTCTTTCGGGAAACAGGCATTTGTCACAATGACACTTTATTATTATGTCTTAGTTCTTCTCCCCTTTGTGCTGCCAAGCATTCATTTTCCAGCCCCATTCAAGCAATGTTGTCAACATTAATATTCACTGGACAAGTGAGTGAACACTGGTTTCTCAGCATCACCCAGTGGGAGGCCACAAGTCAATACAGGGAGGGTGCAGGGTAGTAGCTCCTCTGTCCTTTACTGGGCACAAACCAAACACCACCAGGTGTTTTTGTAATTATACTGCTGTCATGCTCAAGGGCATTCACAAAGATCACTGGTTTGTGTGTGTAGGTGTGTGTGTATTAGCATTCTATACATTTCTATAATTATTTTCAAAATAAAATTCCCTCCTGTATACATTTAAACAGGTAGATTCACTCTCCTGTCATAAATTATTTTTACTAGCAAATAAACAGGATGTGTAAAAAATAAAAGCAATCCAATAACTTACACCAAAAAACAGCATTTCAACCCCTGATGAAACCTCGGCACGACACTGGACAAAAACGAGACCATATGTACGTGTGTGAATATGTGTGAAAGACGGACAATAGTGTCTGCAAGGCTTCAGGCGCTGTCATCAAGAAAAGTCGTCCATGTCTGCTAAAACTTCCCCTAGGTGTCCTGAAGAAATAGTCACGTATAAGAAAAGTGAGTGAGTATCCTCTCCTTTTGTTCTGTTAGTGATTGCATTTCCATCATTTCAAAGAAGAAGTTATGCATTAATTTCAGTTTGACTGAGAAGTCTCTAAGTTGATTCCAGGGCTCATCTCTCATTTTGTTGCTCTCAGTTAAGAAGCTTGATTTGAGCCTGAGTTTGACTTAAAATTCAGAGCATATTAGCATTTTATGAGTCTGTCCAAATTGATATTTTAAGAAGCTTTATGCATGCAATTTATACGGTGACACATGCTGTTATGCTCATTATAAGTATTTATGGGAGAAAACAGGCTTTTTTATATATATAAATATATAAAAATCTCAAAATAAAATCCAATTTAAAGGCATAATGAAGCCAGGGTTACAAAGAGTTATTCTGAACAACAAGGAGAACGAGGAGTCCTGCAACAGGTTCAATGACCTCTGATGCTGACGTCATGGAGTCAGACTGGGATTATATGAAGAGACAGAAGCAAGTGAGCAACCTACCTGCCAACTATAGGAGATTTACTGTTTTAAAGGAAAGAGGTTGCACCAAATATTAGTTTGGTTTCATTCTTTGAACATCATGACATCATTTTTAAAAGCCCCCTTATTTAAGAAATGTTTCACAATCCTGTAACATAAATCGTGAAGTTATGAACCATGCTGTTCCCCCTTTGCTTTCTCCTTTCCCTCCACAGGAGCCTCCATGACTTTAGCCTTTCTTCTCCAGATGTAAGAGGGTCTCTCATTTCTTCTCACTAAGAAAGGGGAAAGTGAATAGGTCCTTCTGCCTTCATTAATCCGCTGACTGGCTTCTTCTCCCGACCCCAGCCCAAAGTAGACAGAGCGCAGGCCGGTTTAATGTGAAGTTAAGTGATGCTGAGGCTGCAGTGGTAATCAGAGTAGAGCACTGATGTCTGCAGAGGCAGCCCGGGCTCAGCGTTAAAGAGCAGCCATTAGCCTCTTTTTTAATGAAGCACATCTCATAATGATATCTCTTCTTTTCTCTTTACATCCAATGAGAAGAAAGGAACAAACTTGCCTGCCTCATAAAACTGCCATTCTCGGTTGTCAATAGCTGCTCGGGGATAGTTCAACAATGGAAACCAAAGCCACTAAGGAGCCTGGTGGTGCTTAAGATCCAGATGGCCAAAGCCCTGAGTGCATTCTCACAATGTGATTTTAAACATCACAACCAAAACAAACGGATGATGATACTACATGCCCGGCTAAACACCAAAAACAAAAGGTAAACCAGGCGTGGCTTGTCTCTGATTTATTTGTTTCTTTACCATGTGCATCATCATAAACTGTGCCACATGGATGGTAAAGAGACAGGTCATCAAACAGGTCATCCTCAGTGGGCATGAGGGTTACAAAATACAAACATAGATCCTATGAACTGAAGTTGTTTAAAAAAAACAAAATTATCCATTTAAGAGGTGAATTTTGTGGAAGTGTTTTATTAAATCTCTGTATTTTGTAAAACACTTTAAGATATTCTGTTATGCCAAAGGTCACTGAGTTACAGGTGTACTTCTAATATGTGAGTTTCAAGGTTTTCTTCATACAAACTTCTTTTTTTGCCTCTGTTTACAATAAAGGATTATAAAATTTACAGTGCACTAGCTATTTTTCCCAACTTTTTTGCATTGAACTAATGTTTCCTTAAAAGGATACCTTCACAGGGACCAATTAACATAAGAAGAGACACTCAGTAAACCAAAACCTTTCATTGAACTCACTCACTTGAACAACTTTCAATACCAGCATTCAAAGCTCCCCTAAAGACTCCTTTAGAATATGTTTAAAAGGCTCCGAATGCCCCAAACATTAAAAACACATTAGGCTACACATAATTTATAGTCAGCCAAGTTCTCAAGGAAAACCTTGAGAATGAGAAAAGAAAGATTGACTCAGACACTTGAATGTGCCAGGAACAATAGAGTTTATCCAGAGACAGACTGCACTATTTCATGAACACAGCTCTTTACAGGGAGATCTACAGAACACAGTGACACCGACACACAGATGGAGACAGAGCGAGAGGGAGAGGGAGGGAGGTGCAGAAAGGAGGAGAATCAAACCAAATGTGAGCTCCTTGTCATAAGAGGAGCGTTAGCACTGAAGCACTTTCATATAAGGTAATGAGAGCTGCTGTGCTAACCTTTAGAAAGAAAAGCACAACAATAGACTATGGAAAGCCACTGCAGTGTTTATCTTTGCAGGCGAAGTGAAAAATGTTTTTTATACTTCCAGACAGTGGCTTATTTTTGAAATCACTCTGAAACGGACTGTTCAGCTGTATTGTTCAGCTGCTGAATTCCCACTTTCGTGACAGCAAAGGCAGAGCACTGTCCTATTATGTGGGTTATTCCTCATGCAATACAAAGCAAGCAATATTTAAAAGTGTGACACAACATTTGGTGAGTGTACAGAGAGGTGGGAATGATGTGGATACTGGCAAGTCACTCCGGCTCACACTTTATCTGTCAAAGCAAAACAGAATGTGGTGGGTTTTTTTTTTTTTTGGTTGTGTTTTTGTTGTTGTTGTTGTTTTTTTCTCCCCCCCCAACACACACATTTTATGTGCACTGTGCGCACTTAGTAGAAAAAAAAAGGAGGAGCTGTGTTTGTGTTGTTGAAGAGCTCATACGCCACATCTGAGGAGAAAACCCTGAGCTTTAGCTCCGAGTTCACAAGAAACCAACTTCCCCACTCAGTTTCTGGCCTACTAGCTCCCCCTGCTGCTCCATAAAAGACAGAAAACAGCACAAAGAGTCCTATATACATTTATTTTGTAACAGCATGCTTCAATCTTTACATCAATCTTTTCTCATCAAAAAATAAATAAATAAAAAATTCCCTCTGGTGTGCAAATGATCTCAGCAGGTGATACTCGTCAGCGGGTGATGTTGAATAACAGCACGTATACATTTTTCTCATGTGGTGCCACAGAAAAAAATCATTACCAGGAGAAATTATGTATCTGCTGACATGGATTATTCATCAAAACATTCAGAAGAAGATCCCTTAGCTCATGAGCCATTAGATCTGAATAAAATATAAATGACCCTGGTTCATTTTGTCGGGTTTGTCTGTCTCACTTGCAAGCATCAAAATATTTGATAAACATCTACACTGGCAGTCAGGAGATACTACAGGAATACAGATTATCTCAATAGCGCATCAAGTCCTGTGAAATTCACCTTCTGAAATTCAGGAAACATAATTAATTTGATGAAAAATGGAAAATGAGGGGTGTGAAATATGTTTTGTTTTGTTTTTTTTAGATGCATTTGACCTTGAAATATAAGATGCTTGATGGGCTTATTGATTAGCAATTCTCTGCAGACTAAGGAATATCAAATGAGGACTGCTGCGGCCTTTGAGAGGATGTATACGGGACTGATTCAGCTCTGAACTGCACTACTAGACCAAAAGCAGACAATAGAAGATGATGATTAAGTTTTTTTTTTTCTTATGCAAGAACCCATCTACTGTAAATTTCACACCTACTGTGAATCCTGTTAGTAGCAGATGAGTTTGTATCACCCTGTGTTTTTCTGCAGGCTTCAGCAGCACCCACTAAAATGCAAAGAGGAAGACGGAGACAGGGAGAAAGAGAAGTGGCTTAATCTGAGCCTGTTTCTCTAAACTGGAATCACCAGCTTCCTTTTTAATCTCCGAGGTATGAACATGTGAATACCATTAGAGCCACCTACTGTAGTAGATCGTACTTTTCCCGCCTACTGGAAAGCCAGCCCTGTGCATAGCATATTGGCTATACAGCAGTGTGCAGCACACACAGACTGAGACATTGTTTAATGTGTGGGAGCTCATTTTGGCAATGTTTGACAGTTAAGCTTTTGTTTCTGTGAGCTTTATGTTTGTTAGTGTTAGCCAAAGCAAAGCTCCTCAGAGACAGGGAAAGGCAGCAAGACAAGGACATTAAGCACGGTGGGGGAAAGTCACTATAGAACGTTTGTTATGGCTCATGCTGCTGATAACAGCCTGAAAATGTAAGTGCTGTTGGTTGTAAATCTGTTGTTATTCCACTTTTAATGAAAGAAATATGCATAACAAGGTCATTGGCTCACCTTAAGAAGGGGCAAAAGTGTAAGTAATGACCTAATATTCAGCACTAAAGGGATATCAGACAAAGAAACACTGTGTGTTCCTGCTCACTAGAAAAACATGATTGTCCAATAAAGAAGAAGTATCATCTCTGAACACCCAGAGCCGGCTTTTGTACCAGCACCGCCCACTAATAAACTATGACAGCTGGTTTAGACCCTCAGTTGTTCGAGGGCAAAACAGCTTTAATCTAGTTTGGGGGGCCATAATGAAATGTGCTGTTCATAAGGCCTGTAACCATATTAGGAGGAGGGAAACTCGGTATTGAGGTGGCCTCCATGGCAACGGTGCCAGGGACTCTGAGTCCAATGTTTGGGAGGATTTTGAAACAGATTCGTTGGGCTGCAGGGGAGATGACAATGTGAAGGAGGAGAGAGTTGAAGGAGTTGCATTTGCACAGTGAAAATCCTTTTGGAAATAAAATTTGAATTCCTTCTCTGATCTTTTGGCTTTATGGTCTGTGCGGTGAGTCAGTGGCATGTTATTATGTTGCTCAAATAATTCGTCCACTGTAAAACTTTTGAAAGTAGTTTATATTTGAAATTCTTCATAAGTGGTGTGTTGTTATCCTGTCCACAAAGTCAAATGCCAAAGCTGAGAAAAATTTTGCAGACTCTTTATTTTCCCTTGCTCTTTGCCCTTGATTGAGCGTGCTGTCACTGTCACAGGTCAGTAATGTGCCCTCTCCTTGTTCACCGCACTGAGAAAATGAATGTACGAGCCGTAATGTCCTGGGCGGTCAAAAAATAAATTCTCCCTGTGCTGAGCAGCTATTACTGAAAGCGAACTGATCACAGTCATGGGAGTCAAGTGATCATCTTGCTTAAGAAAACACACACAAAAAAAAATCCACAGGGAATGAACGGCATCAGAAAAATGTAATAATTGTAACTGCTCTAGGTTGACCATGTTCAACACAGAGATAATTCAACATCTTTCCAGAAGTGTGAAGCGTTTTGCTCCATCCACCCGTCTTCAGCTTTAATTTCATCAACTACCACTTGACGTCTTAAATCTTCTTGTTGGAACAACATGGATATGTCAGAGAATTTCTTATGCAATATCTACAATACAAGAGCAGACGAGGCAATGGTGTTAAAGAAGCAAGTATTACTCTGTGTATGTATTCCAGCTACATGAACAGTGGAGGCCGGGGCCAGAACAACAGGACCAGACTCTGAACCAGAGGATTCAACTCAACCAGGACTGGATCAAGGCACTGGGACTCCTTGGAGGTCCTATATATTGGCTCTGCTGTGGTCTCATCAGTGTACCCAGCAGCACCTGACAGATGATGAAATAAGCACTGGGTACATATTGGTGTGGGAAGCTCCAAGCAGCTGGCTCAGTTATGTAGATAGCACCTGGGTGAAAATCAAAACCGGCTCGCTGGCGCCTCTCAGAAAACCCATCAGCTCAGTGGACAATAACATCATTTTCACAAAGGTGGATTTGCATAACAACAAATTGGTAGTCATAGACTGTGCCATCACCCTGAAAGAAGTGGGGGAGCCCTGAAGCTAAAGTGTACAAAACACACATACACAGCTCGTCCTGTTTGATTGTCACTATCTATTTGAGTATATATTGGCGAGAGTTCACATCTTGCACCCTGAGCTCACAAAATAACAAACACAAAGGCCAATGCTAGTGAATTGAAACACTTCCAACAGGATTTGAGAACCTGTGGTTCCAAGAGTGGGCTTGTTAAAACCCAAACGTCCCTTATGAGACATTGTTTTTAAAATGCCAGAGAATTTATGCAAACCACGACATTCGAGGATTTTACAAACCTGGCAACGCGCGCAGGTAACGATTAGTTCACCCATAGGACCACATACCAAAACAGCAGCATGGTAATAGATGCAATGAAGTGCAGTGGGGAGTGTACAGATCTGTGGGCAAAACCAGAGGGCCATCACATTAGATCAGGGTTCAGCAGCGTTGGTGCTCAATATTCATAGGGTTAGAAACCAAAATGTGCATGTTCTGCACAGAGAACAGCTGTTTTGGTTTTGTTTTTTATTCTAAGTAGTAAAAAGCATTAGTTCACAGGGCATCATGTGCACCAGCAGTCTGACCAGCAACAGTGGGTCCTGGTACAGATTGGTACAGACTGGCAGTGGTGGACAAAGTACTCATCTTCAGTACTTGAGTCAAAGTACTGATGCTCATGGTCAAATCTTACTCAACTACAAATAAAAGTTATTGGTCAAAATGTTACTCAAGTTAAAGTACTAAAGTACTTTAATGTATGCTTCCTGTTAATGTGGTATTTTAAGCTGAAAGTGCTTTGATGAAAAGAAAACTCCTTCCTGCAGAGTGTGCATAATACTTTGTTGGTTGACTGTTCGCTCTTGCTTTTTTGTTTTCAAATTTCCCATCGAGGGGGTTAACATGCTATTTAGCATTTTTAAAAAACGTTAACCACCAAAACCGTGCTGTTTCCTGTCTTCCCTCTTTATTGTTCGGTTCGCTGCCGGTCACTTCCTGCCGATTTGCGCATGCGCGACGGTAACTCTACCTGGACAAACTGCCTGAAATCCATTGCCAGCATAGACTGTATATAAAGTAACTAACGACACACTTCCTGGGAATGTAGTGGAGTCCAAAGTACAATATTTGCCTTTGAAATGTAGCGGAGTGAAAGTAAAAGTTTCCAAAAAAACAAATACTCAAGTAAAGTACAAATACTGAAAAAATGTACTTCAGAACAGTACTCAAGAAAATGTACTCCGTTACTGTCCACCACTGCAGACTGGTACAGATTGCAGCATATTAGGATGAAATACCTTTAAAACAATGACATCCTCACCAGCTTCAAGCATTTAACTCACAGCAGCTGATAGATTGGCTTTTAGTCTTAAGTTTAAATTGTCGTACCTGCACATTATTTTAATTTTACCTACTCACAATTCTAAGCAAGATATCATTCAACATTTAGAAATGTTCTCTGTTCCTGAATCACATACAGTATGTTTTAATCTAGTGATATAATAAAGTTTTTAATATTACCTTCTCTGTTATCTATCTCATTGCAGAATACACAACTAACTAATTAAGCTTCATATAGATTGAACATACAACCCTCATATCCAACCATATGGCAGATTCCCATTCATAATAAGCAAAAACATCACATCACCTCATACACTTATGCAGCACAATACTAATGAAATGGATCTAATGTACAGTCTTGAAAGGAAATAATAGTAATAAAATAAATTGGATTTTTCCATTTTTCCATTTGTGAACATTAAAGTCACCACGGTCTTGCCCTTTGTTCACTTTTCCAGTTGTTTTACTTATTACATGTTGCAATACATTGCAACTTTGACTTACTGTTAAAGTGTTACCGTGATATTGTACAGATAAGAGTACACCGGGATGTCTCTCATGAAAAAGATCATCGCAGCAGCAGTTTAATTTTGGCTGTCTTGGTTATTGGGTTACTACATGGCACTGACACAGCTCAGACACTGTTTTGTGGTTATGTAAGCACGCCTCACACTTTAGCTCCAGTCATGCTGTCTTGGCAAGTTGCCTGGAAACAACAATGCTTTACCGTGTATCTGGGGAAAGATAAATCCTCCACAAATGAAGGCTTATTGCCCTCTATAACAGCCTTCTGCTAGAAAATAAAGATACAGATTTATAACTGGCATGAATGTGGGGGACAGGCATATGCAAATTATAAGAAACTAGACAAACTTAATCCTTATCTATGTGTACATGCATAAAGGTGATAGGAGACAGCACACACAAGCACATATACAATCTGATAAATATGTAGAGTGAACAAGCAGATCCTCAGTGACCTGACCTTTAATTTTTCCTGTTTGTCTGTGTTCACAACAGGTTCACAAGTAGCTGTTGGAAAATATCTACCCAGGAAGTTAGTAATGGCCCGGTGGTGCTGATCGGATCTGCTGCATGTTAATACTGCCCCCATCTCCCACCTGACCCCTCTACACACTCTTCAGTATCCACCTGAGTCTCGTTCATGAAAGGAAATCAAGTGTCATCATCCACATCTTGCTTTGGCTGCGGTCCTCTGAGTCCTCCGCTCCCTGCTCGTCGCTGTGGAGAAACGCCACAGATCAAGTGCGCGCTACCTGTTTTCCTGGTGTTATATTGGTCCGTGGAGGACTAGATATCAGGTTTGAGCCACATTTGCATTTTAATTTTATATTCCGCACCATAGCTTTCACATTTTTTAACTACTTTGCGCTTGTTTAATGGTCCTTGGTGAAATGAATGTGCAAGTTTATAATAAACAAAGGATTTCATTATGCAAATACAGACCAGCGTCAGACCCCAGACTTATAAAATTGTTTGAATAGATGTTTGCTGATATGCAATCTGTTGACTTGTTGTTTTCCGTGTGAAAATATGATTCAGTGAGAGGGAATGTGCGTCAGTATTATTGGATCGCCTGCACTCAACAGATGGATAGGATACAGATGCTGCATCACATGTAATTCTTTAGGATTTACATTTAGCTCTAGACACGCTTATCCAGCACTTTTATCACCTAGTAGTGGGTTAAGTGTGTGTGTTTGTGTGTAAGGTAAGTAAAAATGGCTAAATACCCTTTGTGTTTGACTTCATTACTGTGGAGTGTGCCACTGAAAGAGTCTTTTGTTGTTAAGATACCATTCAAATGAGATTGTAATAAGTCTCCTAAATGCCAACTTAATTAGGGAACTACTGTTTTCTTACAAGCACTGTAAACATATATCAATTGCTTTGATGAAAGGAGGTGAGTATAGTATAAATGGAGGTAGTCAGTTTTAAAACATATAATGAGGGATTTGGCTGATCACAAACCATCTGGAAGGTAAAATGATCCTTGTAATACCCTACATCTGCTGTCTGGTGAGAGATGACAACAAATATGAATAGTGATTTGCTTTGCATTATCTTTTCCAAAGCTCCTTTGAAATCTTCGGTCCTTAACATATTATTGGAAAGATTTGGCAGCCTGATCAAACAAAATATGTTTGTGCATAAATTCTTGACATTACGTGGTTTTGTACTGGCCTTTTTCATCAAAGCAGAGCATGTCTGCTGAAAATGCTAAAGGTTAACATGTGCCGGCAGACATGACTTTTTGATGGCCAAGTACAAGAGATTTCAGAAGACAGAGGGTTGGACAAAATGTTATTTGCTGAGCTAAGCCTGGCAACGGTGACCTGTGGAATCTGCAGCTGTTTATCTTGAGGCAAACTTTTTTAAAAGGGAAGGAGACCATGCTACTCTTAAAAGAAGAATTTCACACCACTCTATCTCCTCCAAAGCACCACTATGGTGCAGCCAGAGCTAACAAGATAAATGCTTTGCACAGGCAGTCAGCTTTTTAGCTGCAGAGTGATGCAAGGGACAGTGTGTTAATCTCAACTTGTTTTAGGCCCTTTGCACAGTTAAGTAGAAAAAAGTGTCTTTGTGTGTGTGTGTGTGTGTGTGTGTGTGTGTGTGTGTGTGTGTGTGTGTGTGTGTGTGCTCCAGCCCGATCAGTTTCTCATAATGAGAGGCTTCTGAGGGGAACAGTGCC
>OOFC01003447.1:7141-17178 GCA_900323345.1 Pseudochromis fuscus | reverse complement strand
GTGAATGCAGTGTGTGTGTGTGTGTGTGTGTGTGTGTGTGTGTGTGTGTGTCTTTAACAACCTCACTGACCCTGAAAGTGAGTGAGTGAGAGCGAGTGTGTCCTCTGTGCACCTGTGCATTAATGTGTCCGTGTCCTCTGTGTACTTGTCTATTAATGTGTCTGTGCGTGTCCTCTTTGTACCTATGTATTGATATGTGTGTGTGGTGTCCTCTGTGTATGTGTGTGTGTGTGTGTGTTTGTGTACCTGTGCATTGATGTGTGTGTGTGTCCTCTATGTACCTGTGCATTGATGTGTGTGTCCTCCATGTACCTGTGCATTGATGTGTGTGTGTCCTCTATGTACCTGTGCATTGATGTGTGTGTGTGTGTGTGTGTGTGTGTGTGTGTGTGTCCTCTATGTACCTGTGCATTGATGTGTGTGTGTACTTTATTTACCTGTGTATGTGTGAACATGTGTGCGCAACAAGTTTGGATTTTTAAATCCAGTGCACTTAGATTTCACTCAAGGTTAATTAACACATGTTTTACACTTTGCATATGTTTTATTTTTCAGTGAAACTGAAAAAAGAAATATTTTATGAAGTTGCGATCCTACTCAATTAAATTCATTGGTGTCTAGTTAGCAAAGTTATGTTGAACATTTTTGCTCGATTTTTGCTAGATTGTTGTTGACTTTGTCTTGCTCTCATGCGCTATCAATCCTTTCCAAATAAATACCTTGTTTTATCTGTTTTTTTAATGTTGTTTTCTGTGTTTCCTGTGCTCAGGAGTTGGAGCTGGTGGAGGATGTCTGGAGAGGAGAGGTTCAGGACCTTCTCTCTCAAATCACTCAGCTTCAAGCAGAGAATAAGAGGCTGTTGGTGAGCCTGTCTCTCAAAGAGTCCCCCATCACAGAGGAAGACCTGCAGAAACACCAGGGTGGGTTGTCTGCAGGAAAGGTTTTCCAGATGATTTGTGGGATAATATAACAGTTATTTTTGTTTACATATTTATAGATATGTCAGGTTTTTCTAAGATTACTTCAACTTTTGTGGTGAACTAATGAGCAACCGACAGACCTGTGAAGTTTCCTACTCAAATTACACAGCATAGTGGCCATGATGTAACCAATCTATGGCAACATATAATGTGAAAACATACAAATATCAAGAATAAACAAAGCATATTGCGTAGGTAGTATATAGTTCAGTAAGTATAATAACAGCACTCTCTGCTCTGTAGTCTGTTGCATTGGAAGTCCTGCCGTGTGTGTCATGTTGTTCAGTATCTGGGTGACTCTGGATACTAAATGCGTTTAGTCTCGGCTGGCTCTGGTGCAGATCTGATATGAGTTCCATATGTGGGCTTAGCACAGATCTGCTTTGTGCTGATTAACCATCTGCTGTACGTTACACACATATTTACCCTGTCCGGTCACGTGAGATTGTATGGTATATGCTGTACGCTTGTAAGTCGATGTGAAAAAGTAGGCCGTGAAGACAGGCAGTCAGGAGCTTGTAAAGGAGACTATTTTTGAAGCGGACCAAAATATAGCTCTTGTGTGAAACTCATGGTGGCTGCAGCTTTACTTACTTTAAGGACTGCAGCACAGAAACACACACACACTTCATATAAACATTATCATCATTTCTCTTGAGAAATAAATCCACAGTATAACAGACCGGGATTCAAAAGTGTTTTACACATCATATCATTTTACACTTAAAATGTCTTTGAGATTATGTAATCCACCACAGGGAACATGTTGTAACTTGAAAAGCTACATGTTTGTTTTTTTATTATTAATTTGCATAAAAGTATGTTTTTAAGGTATTTGTAATACAGATTGCAGTTGCTTGCTGAAAACAACACAATGGATGTTTCTAAAATTAGAATTTGAATATTTTAAAATGGTTTCCAGCTAGACATGCATTTAATTGGAAGGATGGATACAGTTTACCAATACCAAATTAAAAACCAAAAAACACTGGCATGGTTTCTTAGCTGTTGAATATACTGCACATTTCATTAGAATGCATGGATGTTATTTGTGCTGTTTTTTTTTTTATTGAAGGAATGTCAGAGAAAGAAAGACAAGTGATGAAGAAGCTGAAAGACTTAGTGGATAAACAGAGAGATGAAATCCGGGCTAAAGATCATGAGCTGACGCTACGGAACGAGGATGTTGAGGCGGTGAGGGTTTAGACTGTGTACATCAGGCATGTCTACAACATACTATCTTTCAGTTGAATTACAGATGTCGTGAAACTGTCTACAGCTCCAGATGCAGCAGCAGCGGCTTATAAGGATCAACCAGGACCTGCTCCACAGGACAGGAGTCATGGAGGCTCAGGGGAAGAAGCTGATTCAGCAGAGGGCTGAGCTGGAGGCTGCAGCCCAGGCCCGGCAGCAGGAGCTGGGCTCTCTCCAGCTGGAGGTCACGAGGCTGAGGAAGGAGCTTCAGGAGTGGGAACTAGAGAGGGAGCTCGCTGAGATGGAAGAAATACCTCTCTCAAGGTTTGGGACGTTGTCACCTGCATCAAAATTGATGAAGGTAAGAAAACGTTATCTTTCTCAGATTGTGAACCATAGGCATAATATTAAAGCCATGTGTAACTGACATATTGTCTATGTGCCACTCATCCAGCCCTCAGCAGCAGCAGCAGCACTCTCTAAACCCTTCAAACCTAATTCAGTGTGGGTGGAGTGTGGTGAGGACCCTGGTTTCCTGGCAAAGTGTTTTGAGGGCGACAGGAGTCTTTCCCTTCTCCCAGGATCAGCAAACAGACAGAATAATGAAGAAGAGGGGATCGAAGATCAGGATGGAGCTGCACTGTTACTGGTAACATCTTCTTACACTCTTGCTTTACACTTGGTTTTAAAAATGTGTCTCTGGTTATTGGATCACAAGGGGACAGCGCTAATAGAACAACTACCAACACACTTTGAGATTCAATCAGTCAAACCACATGTGGAGGTGGTTGCGGACACATTTGACCATAAATCTTTTGTAGTGTAAACGCTATTGTGTCCTGATGTGTCCCCGACAAGGACGGAACAGCAAATATGTCCTCAATGCAGGACCGTACAGGATGAGTTTTCGTTTGGAGAAAACGAGCCACATTTTGAAAAAACAATGGAGAGGGGCACAGATGTTGGTGGCTGGAGTGCGAGTGAGAAACGATGCCTTGTTTCAGTTCAGGCCGAAGTCTCAGTGCAAAGAACTGTGCTAACTGTCTGCAAAATGTGCTGCTCCTCTGGCTAGTGATGTAAACATTGTGCACGGGCACTTCTGGCGGATAGATGTTGCCATAGTGACATCTGAATACTAGTGGTCAGTAGGACGGTTTGGAGATGCATGTTAAATATAGGCGTAAACAAAGCTGTTTTCCGGCTGTCCACCTGTGATCTGATCGCCTGCATCCAAGTGTAAACAGAGTCATATATACACAGCATTACTGTGGTCATAGCAGAAGCACACTACCAGGCTATTTACATTAAACACACATCATCATGCCATGTCCTAATGACCTTTAAAAAAAACTGTGGAATACATTTCTCTCCTTTTAAAAACACATACGCATAACACCACTAATGGTTAGAGTATTCTCCCGATTCTGAGCTACGTGCTTGACTGTAAGTGTCGGTGTGTCCATGTTGTGCAGGAGAAATGCTGATTGTGTGTTTTGACTGCAGAAGGGATCATCTGATACAGAGGCAGAAGAGGAGACAGACAGCCTGGAGCAGGAGTCAAACAAACCTCGCTTCACCCTGGAGGAGCTGCGGGACGTCCTGCAGGAGAAAAATGAACTCAAAGCCCAAGTGTTCCTGCTACAGGAGGAGCTGGCATACTACAAAAGGTATGATTCAACTCACAAACCTTGTGTTTTCAGCTTTACAAGGCTTGGATGCAAAAAGTAACATTCACCTCTTTCATATCCTTTAGTGAGGAGTTTGAGGATAGCATCAGTTCCATCGATTGTAACCCATCTCCTCCACCATGTTCAACTTCTGCTGAGCTGCGTGAATCAGGAATTAGACGCTTGTGAGTGAAGGCACCCTCCCACACTAATCATTATCAATCTAATTTTACTTCCCTGTTTAAATTCCTCCTGTAACATTGACATTTCACAAAAATTAGTAAAACAAATATCACTTGTTTTCATATCGTGTAAGGTGCATTTGCATTGGTATATTCTCTCTAACCCTCACTTTCTCTCCTGTATCTATCCCTCTGTGCCACCCCTCACTCTCCCTATTATTCATTTTCCTCTCTGCACAGGATCTTCACCGCCATAATGCCAATGGTAGCGGCTGGTTTGATCACAGATGATCCCACATTGTTGCCAATAAGAAGACTTTCCTTTGTATGACCTAGACTGTCAGTTCTTCTTACAGAAATGTTATGTTAAATTATTTTTTAAACCACATTTTTACAAAAATTGGTTCAATGGATGTTTTCAGTTATTTTAAATGAAATCTGTCTTGAGTTTATGCACTTAAAATTGTGGTGAATTACCCAGTGTTGTAATTACTGATATCAAGTTTTATAATGTATTTTTATTGAGTTTTCACACAGTCTCAAAATAATGGCATCACGTGTCAGGAAACAGTTCAGCTGGCACAAGACCCATAAACTGAACATCTTGTGTGATTCATATTTGGGTGATGTTAAGATGTATATGATGGCATGCTATACCATCAGTAAGGTGTACGAGTCTGGTTTCAAGGTGCCTTTTTTTCTGCCAACAGTCTGTTTGACATCATGCTTTAAATTGCTGAGAAGAAGATGTCCCTGCCAATCAGTTGACTACACCTTGTGTTTTATGTTGGCAGGTCACACTGGTAAATTTCCAGAAGAAATATATTCCATTATAAATGCATACTGTATTAAAATGCGAGCTTGCACCTTTGAAATGATGTTTGTTCAGAATAAAGTAATAAACATTTATTTTTCATCTTTTATATTGTGTTGTGTCCTTATCAAATAGTTTAGAAGATATACTATAGGCTATATTTATGTCCACACATTGTATTTTGTTTTGGTTATTTATGACGTGGAGACTTTTTTTTTTTTTTTTAGTTTCCCGGATCGTTTTACTCAGATATACAAAAGGAAAGTAAGAAAGTCAATCACGTGCTTTTTCACCTGATTCTGACATGCCTTGTTTGAAAGAAGAACAGAGAGGAGGAAAACAGGTAGAGCTCTCACTCCCACTGGCTTTCTGTTCCATGAAAACCGATAATCAAATCTTTCTACTGCCAGTCTGCTCTAGGACCCTGAATGATTTTGTTTGTTTGTTTTGTTATTAATTACCTTTTTTCAGTATTGTTCTGCATGCTGATATAGGATCTTAATCTTGTAAAGTCAGTCTTATTCTTTGTTTTAGGGTGACTCACTGCTGTCCAGAGTAAACAGATCAAAAATTATAAACAGAACAAACTTTGTAGCGTAAATTATCTAGAGATAACGAAGGTCGTTTCATGGTGAGATTAATTTGTAATCTCGAGAAAACGAAGGCTAATGTATCTCGCTTTCTCAAAAAACTATTGTATCTTATAATCTTATAAAACTTAATAAATTATAATAAACTTATAATCTTGAGAAAACAAAGTTTGTTTTCTCGAAATAACAAGAACAATAACTCAAGATCTCGAGAAAACCACTGAAATTAACTCGTTATCACGGCAAAACAGAAAATAAAAATGTAATTAATTACAACTTCTTAGGGCTGAGCAAACAAAATTATCCAGAAAATAAATTGACAGCGCTGAGTGAGATATCTCGAGGGATAGACGATCTTCGCGCTCACCTGTCGCTAGGATACTTTGCCCTCCTCTGCTGACCTGTGATTGGTGGATGAGTGATGGGGGAAGTGCTGCTCCGCTGGAACTTAGTTACCTTCGTTCAGTAAAAGCTTTGGGTCCAAGTCACAAAAAAGGGAGAAAACGTATTAACTTTTTAAACATTTGTAAGTAGCTGTCGGTATATAAAAGTTTGTATTTGTGGTGTTGGTGTTTTAAGGAGTTGTACAGTCTCATAATGCAGTTTGGTGAAGAGTCGTCGCCCGCTCTGGCTTTCGAGAAGGACGCGTTTGAGCTGACGGTGGAAGATGTGTATGACATTTCCTACGTAATCGGGCGAGATTTATTAAAAATAAGCAGCACAGGCGACGAGGTGTCGGATCTGCAGTTCAGAATAGTCCGTGTGTTAGAGATGTTTGAGACTCTGGTCAACAAATACAACCTGTCCCTGGAGGAGCTGAAAATGGAGCGGGACAACTTAAAGAGTGAGCTGGACAGGATCGTTCAGGAGGGCTCCTCTGGGCAGGGCACGGTGAGTTACACGGTCTGTACTTCAGGTTGTTTCCACACACAAGTTGTAGAGGTAGT
The DNA here is from genome assembly GCA_900323345.1 of Pseudochromis fuscus. Taxonomy (NCBI): domain Eukaryota; kingdom Metazoa; phylum Chordata; class Actinopteri; family Pseudochromidae; genus Pseudochromis; species Pseudochromis fuscus. The sequence goes on along the minus strand of OOFC01003447.1, from coordinate 10,804 downwards.
TTTATTGTCTGTGTGTCTGTGTGTGTGTGTCACAGCAAACAGCGGGACCAAACCAGCTCATAGTGGACCTGACAGACCCCAACAGACCCCGCTTCACCATGCAGGAGCTGAAGGAGGTCCTGCAGGAGAGGAACCAGCTGAAGGCTCAGCTCCTGGTGACTCAGGAGGAGCTGCAGCTCTACAAAAGGTAACCAGCCGAAAATTTAAAGTCCACCATCATATCTCTTCTCTGTAAGAGCTTTATACTGAAATATACTAATAATTTATACAAATTTATTGCCATTATCTTACATCAGAATCACCATTCTGTGGTGGAATTAACCATATAGCCAATTCAACACCTCTCAAACACTAGGGTCAAGAAATGTGAAGATTCTAAGCTTAGTAATAGAAGGATTTATTGCAAGGCTGCTGTATAGTACCCCATTTGATTGTTGGTGTGAAAATGTGAAAGGGACCTCACGCTGGCATAATAGTATCTACAAGGGATGTACTGATATTTCAGTATTCAGTACTCTACCCTTTGTATCTGCTGTTACTCACAGAATTATATTCAGGTTATGAGTAAATACAGATCCGCCTAAGTCGTGGTAATTATTTTCTGTTGCTATTGTGGTAAATTTGGCAAATACCACTTGTAGGATTTAGCTGTGCTGGGGTCATAAATCTTAAAGGTTGCCATGCACTTACTTTGCATTATTGATAACAACACAGAGTCTAGTTTTAAGGCATAAAGAATCCCAGAGATAGCTTCCAACTGGTTAGTTCTGCACCACCCTCTTATTGGCCATACATCTGTCCTGTCTGTTACAGTGGGATTTTGCCACAAGCTGAACCAGCCATGGTGGAAGTGGATCTGGACACACCAGCAGCTACAGAGCTCAGTCCTGCAACGACAAATGACGTTAAAGAGGAGAAGACAACCATAAGCAAACTGTGAGTTACAGAGTTGGACTGTTCTCCTAATGTGTGCACAGACAAGAAAAATAATATTGGAGACGTAGCGCAGCTTGTTTTTAGCTGTACACCTCAAATGACAAGGATTCAAAAGAATTTTCTGCAGTGAGCACATGATGTTGTAGTAAGCGAGCAGGGAGCTTGTTCTCACAGCCCGTCTCCTGTCTCCTAATGATATACTTGTGACCAAGTGAATTCATGCTGATGCTGAGGATGTTTGTGTGAGCGGCGAATAACACAAAGTTAGAAGTTGGAAACGGAGTGTGTCTCTGCCAGACTGTTGCTCTCAGTAATGATTGATTAAATATTCCATGTTCACTCTCCTCTCTCTGGAAACAAACTCCTTTAAGTAATTCAGGACCTTTTCTGTTTTTAGGTTTTCATTCAGAAGAAAATAAGGAAAACAAGAAGCGACCATGTAGAGGACAAACGGGATTTGTCGGCACAATTTAACCACTTTTATAATGAATGTTTTTTTTGTTTTTTTTAAGTACATATTTCTCAATCTAACAAGCATTATGTTTTGTACTGGTAATTTTTACCCTAAAATGGTTTTTATGAATATAGAGGTGCTGTAGTAGAAATATATATAAGAAGCTGGAAAGTATTATCTATCAGGTGTTCATGTTGAATGCATTCACTCCAAACAAAATTATTTATAGACTTAAATACAAACCTTTTTTTGTAAATTGAAAATTAAGTCTTCCTGTTGGTCTGGTTTTCTAAAACATTTTCCATCACTCTTGTCTATCAGCTGTCAAATGAAGGTAAAAGGGCTTTGTTCCTCTAAAGTCCAAGAATAAAAAATACATTTTGAGCAGTACTTGTCTTTTTTTCTCGGGTTAATGTTTTTTTAAAAAAGCTTTTGGTTACAGGTTCTGATCTTGTGTCAATGTAAAAAAATAACAGTCGAACAATGCTAACTAATGTACACTGGTACACAAGCCAAAAGTTTAATTAGTGATGCCTAATAATTCAGTTATTAGTTCAGATGAATTACTTTTATATTGGAATACTTTTGAATGGAGCAGAGTAGAAAGTAGAGCAACAGAAGTTACTTTGATGTAATTAATGTGCTGCATTACTATAAGTTATATTCCCACCATATCCTCACGGTACAACAGAAGCAGGTACGACTGACTTTACTGAACAAACAATGTCATCAATTAAAAAAACTCATCTGAATGTACAGTATATTTTAAGGTTTGCCAGAATAGAACCACAGTGATAAAACAGTGTGTGAACAGTCAGATTTAACTTTATATCATCTCCTGCTTTTTATTCTTGCAACTTCTTTATTTTGCTGAAATACACTGCAAGAGATGTAAATGTGACATCAGGGCAACTCTAGTATACTACTTAATCTCCCATCCGTCTCTATGATGTGACGTATTAAATAAAAGTTACAAAAAATAAAAATAAATAAAATCCATCACTAGAGGAGGATGACATCTTTGAGTACCATATTTCATATTTTTGTTCCTCAGATTGTCTTTAGCACCAAGCATGGTACAGCTGGTATCAAAATGCAACTGTGTTTTATTTCTCAATTTACAGCACAGGTAATAAGTTACAATAACCAGAACTGCATTGGTCACACAAGGAAGTCCACTGATAATGACACACTACTTCCCAAGGAAAAATACTCTTCAACCATCCATCTGCTACAATGTAGTTAAGAAAAATATAAAAGCATAATAAAAACCTTTTTGCAAAAATACTCTTTTCATGAGTTGAAGCTTCAAGTCTGCATTTAAAAGAAAACATTTTACACTCCATAAAATAAAAGCATTCTGAAGACTGTGTGGCATCCTTTACAAGAAGAACAAATGGACAGCAGAGAGCACCATTTCACTCTCTTGGTTCAAGGATTCAATGCTTGAGCCAAGGGTGCGCCAAAATTGAGGCTTTACTCCGATCGCCATAGTCATACAGCAGCTCCTCCTCTGCTTCGATGTCTTTGGAAGCCACCAAGATCAGATGGGGGGTTCCATCGATGGCGTGAAGCCTCGTCTGGCAGTTTCCAGTTTTGCTATGGTTGATCAGTCTTCCAAGACGACTCGTTTCCTTTGTGGCGTCGACGCTGCAAGACGTAAAAATACCCCTGTCACTACAACTCAGAACAGCTGTCCACAGAAGGAGTTGTCAGTTGTCAGGAAGATCTAGGACATTCAATTTTCAAGCCTAATAAGTCCAAGGAATTATCTTTACCTAAGATCTTGGTAAAAGAAACAACATAATTCTGATGTTTTGTGACAGAAAATCAAAAAAATAAATCTTCCTCTACATCAAAAGTCACTGGGTGCAAAGATTTAAAATAATATGGTGGATGTAAAAGAGAATATCTTGGATGCTGCTGTATTTTTATGCCTAAATAAATCCTATAGAATGACAGGACACCATCACTGTTAAGCAGTTCAAATTTAAAAACAGGTTTAACAAATGTTAGAATTGCCTGTGTGGATAGAAATTAAATGTCACTGAAATTAAAGACTGGCAAAATTAATGTTCAACTTCACCACTCAAACAGTGATTTAAAATCAAGCTGATACATGAACATTTATATTAAATGTTTTGTTTGTTTTTTGGTGATTGTGTTTTTTTAAAGATCCACCCAACAAAGTGTCACTGTAATATTGTATCTCCTGTTTATCATGGTACACCTTACTGTGTACATTATTGTTTTTTTAAATACCAGTTTCTGCA
>OOFC01003434.1:12187-24652 GCA_900323345.1 Pseudochromis fuscus | reverse complement strand
CCCGTTACCACAGCGGTCAAGCCTTGCCGGGCTGAGTAGGCCGGCGTTACAGAGGATCGCCATGGCTCAGTCCAGAGCGCTCATCGCATCAGGGTGAGTGAAGGACACACACACACACACACACACACACACAGCTTAATTAAGGGCAGTGTACAGTGATGGTCTGAGGAGGAGTTGTATCCGTGATTCATAAAACTTCAGCTCGTTGTTTTTATATGTGGAGCCAGGTGTAAAAGTCCTGTGATTATGACCTTTGACCCCGACTTTGGAAACAACAGCTAAGTGTTGTCAGGCCTCGTTGGCGCAGTAGGCAGCGCGTCAGTCTCATAATCTGAAGGTCGTGAGTTCGAGCCTCACACGGGGCAGTTGTTTTAAGTAAGTACAATGGAATCAGCTGATCTCTGCTGGAGTAGTAGCAGAGCAGAGCTGGTGTTTAGTTTAAAGCTGAAGGTCCATCCTGAGACTAGGAAAACATTTATGTTACTTCATTTCTTACCAGTTTAGCATGGTAGAGTCAGCGATGTCTCACACTGGATTGACTGAGTGGTGATGGTGGTGCATTGGTTAGTACCCGAAAGGTTCAGGGTTTAAACCTCGGGTGGTGCTTTCTCCAAGAGCTTAATAATTCAGAAGTATCAAGAGAGACAAAAAGGACGACGGTATGCGTCTGAGAGCTGGACTTACAGTTTAATTTGTGACACTTAGTCCTGACTCCGTGTCGCTGTCATTATCCAGTGACACGTTTCATCTCTTTGCTGCTAGTAAAACTGAACGAACAGGGGTTTCAGCCTTTCGTTGCATTTCAAGTACATGACTTAGTGACCGGGACCTGGGTTCAGGTACCTCAGACCGTACGTTGGACGAAACCACCGGGGTTCAAAAGTGAGGTCAATGCAGAAGTGTAAAAAACTGCAGTACCAACGACGGCCACTGGAGGCTGGCTCCAAGAAACTCAATACAGTTTTCTGAAGAAGTCATTCTGATAAAGTCAACTCTTCTCCTCAGAGATCTGGTGGGAGGAGTTAGGGGCGGGGCTAGTCTGATTGACAGGTGGTCCATCTGAAAATCATTTCATCATTAAGGAGATAGAGGAAGATTTAGGGGTGTGGTCACTTTGATTGACAGCTCTGGTTTCTGCTGAAGTCGAGTCTCATTCACAGTGAACAGTGACCTCAGGTTCAAGGGTCAGCCCCGCCTCCTCTCTCCTCCCTTCATATCCAAATATGGTCACTTCTGGTTCCAAGAAACCAACATGGCCACGTTCAGTTCCCAAACTACTGGATCAGGATGTGAGTCCACAAACCAACAGGTGACTTCACATCCATCCTATAAACAGACTGTGTCTCTGATGAAGTGCTACAACACAGAAGAAGTTCATGTAGTTCGATGACCTCTCCTAAACTTCAAGTATATCAGTTCTAACACTTGCGTTTCCTTTTCCTTGTTACAGCAGCATGTTGGTTTCATTCATTCATTCACATCTTATATAATTTCATTGCGACATCAAATGTGTACCTCACATAGTTTCCCACATCGTATTTAATGTGTACAGACATGCACTCGACGACGCATGTTCAAACACGCAACAACAAACAAAACAATGTAACACTGTAACACCCGCACACGCCCGAGCAGGCACAGCTAAATATGTCCACATGTACCACATCCTCCCCCCGGCTGTGTTTGTAATGAATCATGTCGCACTGCTAGTGATTCATTTCAGAGGTGTGATGTCGGAGAGCTCTGCCTCGCTCTGCCTCGCTCTGCCTCGCTCTGCCTCGCTCTGTGTTGGAATCTCAAATCTGTTGGAAAAGGCTGATTTCTCAGTTAATTTAAACGCACTTAAAGCGAAGATGATGTCGCTAATGAATTCCTCCTGAAGGTGACGGTCGGGGAGATAAATGGGATTCACTGTCTCCTCCGTTCATGTGAGCGTGGCGACCTCGACGGGCGACACACTCGTTTATCTGATGGACGAGATCGCAGAGAATGACGAGTGGAGGCCAAACTGGAGTTCAAATGTGAACCTGACCTTGTTTGTAACGGTTTACTTGAAGTCCTCTGAGTCCGTGTGTGTGTGTGTGTGTGTGTGTGTGTGTGTGTGTGTGTGTGTGTGTGTGTGTGTGTGTGTGGAGAATCAGCTGAGGCTTCTGGGTGATGTCCATCTGTGAAGTAGCATCTGTAGAGCAGAGGGGGGAGGAAGAGGAGGGAGGGTGAAGGTCAAACCTCCAAAGCTTTTTCACGCACACGACTTCATGAACGGTAAAAAAATAATAAGTTAAATTATATTAAACTGAGTCGTTTTAAGTTGAAATAAAAACTCTACAATCATCTGAAAACACAAACATGATGGTTTACAGAAGAGAACACGTTCGATTAATCGTCGACAATTAAACCGATTAGTCGATTAATCGGATTATCAATTACATCATTGTTAAATTACGTGATCGGATCCCCAGCAGACAGCAGTGAGTGTGAGGCCTGGTACAGTGATGGTCTGAGAAAGATGACATCGTGACCTCTGACCTCCACTGTGGAAACAACACATGCAGGTTTTCAGGCCTCGTTGGCGCAGTAGGCAGCGCGTCAGTCTCATAATCTGAAGGTCGTGAGTTCGAGCCTCACACGGGGCAGTTGTTTTAAGGCTAATAACTGGCCCTGCTCACACTTGGTTTTAAAACACATCTCAGGTGATCGGGACACATCTTTGTTCACACCTGTATGTAACCCTCACTTTATCCTCGTGGTCGTTTGCATCAATGCATCAAAATAAAGAATTAACATAATTTTTTTGCCAAATATTTCAGGACTTCTGTAATTTAACGGGGACATACAAGTAAACATGAAACACAACATGAAAATGTGTTCACAGTGACCTGTACACACTTTGTTGCACCTGTGTTACAAACAACAACAACAAGATTTTTGAAAACACTTTAAAGATCTTTCTGTTACATTTCAGGTCAGTCAGGGAGATTTTATGGTGATTATTTTATGATTTTTCTTTTTACTCAAGTATTTTAGATGTATGGGGGGGTGTGTCTTGTTTAAAGGAGTATTTTGTTAGCATAAAATATGTTGGTAAAATTGAGGCTAAGATGAGGGACAACATGCATCTCCAAACCATCCTGCTGAAAATAATAACATCCACACGACAACGATATGTGGCCACATGCGGTTTGAATGATCAGATCTCAATGATCCTGTTCCCACCTGTCTCGGGTGATCTGATCACAAGTGGACAACAATGTGGACTCATTAAGTGTGAATGCCGAGCAAAAAAACACATTGAGATCCAGTCATTGTACTGAGTAAAACAACTGCCCCGTGTGAGGCTCGAACTCACGACCTTCAGATTATGAGACTGACGCGCTGCCTACTGCGCCAACGAGGCATGAAAACACCCAGCAGTTGTTTCCAAAGCGGTGGTCGGAGGTCTCAGAGGGGTCACAATAAGTGGACTTGTTGAGGTCAAATAAAATTTCAAAGCTATTAGGAAAAGTTTATGTCACTCAAAATAGTTACAAAAGATTAAAATAGTTACATTCAACATAAAAACCATGGAAACAAAAAGAATATGTCAATTTTGTTTTCCCGCATGTGGCCCCAAGAGGGTGTTCACACTGGGTTTTAAAATGAGTCTCAGGTGATTACAAGTGGACAGCACTGAAGACAAGTGTGAACCACCAAGACACATTTAGATCCCATCACTCAGGCTAATTATGCGTCAAAAAAATCTGGTGAGTCAGGTGGGAACTGTGGGCGGGCCTTGACGTTACCATAGTGACATCTAGTGGTCGGCATGTGTGAAGCCTGAACCATGACATAATTACCCGAAAATTTAATTTTTTTAATGGGACTGTTTTAAAATAATTTGCGTGTATGAGTGTTAGTTTGTGTAGTTTTTGTTTCATTCAGTGTAGCCCCCTGGTGGATTATGTGTGTACTGCATGTGTCTGATTGTGTACATCAGGGTTTCCTTTTCAGAAAATACGATACTGATGATGTAGAGGTCTAAAAAACTCATGTAACTAATATTATAGACTTAAAGGGTTAAACATAGGTTTTGACAAAGATGCGTCTCAGCTAACCACTTGTGATCCGATCTTAAAACCCAGTGTGAACAGCTTCCAAGTCGACTGCTGCTGCTTCAGTTGGTGGAAACTGTTCGCCCACGCTGGATGATGTGAATCAGTCGCATCTTTCTGCTGACTTTTCCAACTCTCCATGACGTCACACAGCAGCTGTGTTTCTCGGACGTGATGCCTTCTCGGTTTCACTTCCTCGCCAGCTCATCGGGATTGTTGCAGATAAAAACTGAAACTGAGGTCAGGCAGGTTTTCAGATGTAGATTTCTCTGGCTCCTCCTCCTCCTCCTCCTCCTCCTGGCCTCGTCTCCTCCCTCCTCTCCTGTGGCGTCTCGGCGGTCTGGGGCCCCTCAGAGCCTCATTGTTGGTCTCCACAGTAACCTTTGTTGGATTACCCAAGCCTGGGCCACATTAGCAGCACAATGCTGAGTCTCTGCTGGTTTTCTCTCCACACTCCCCCGTCTCTCTGGCTCTGCTCGGGTCTTTGTAAATTATTTTCCTTCCCCATATATCTTGATTTTTTTCATCTTTCTTCTGCTGCTTTAGAGTTTTAAAGATCCACGGCTCAAATCATCTCTTACACACTAAAAAATTGGACTAACTGGGCTGATTTTACCCAACATTTTGTAGTTTATATCCAATCATTTACAGTTTTTAAGTAAAAAATAGAAATAAAAAGTTGAATAAAGCTACAAAATGTTGTGTAAAATCAGCCCGTCTCACTGAGTTAAATTCACCCAGCTTGTATTTAGTCCAGTACTGACCCAATTCTGGACTAAAGCAGTCCAACTTTTTTTTAGAGTGTAGTCTGGTGAGATGATGGAGGTGGAAATAACCCAACATGTAGATGGATGAGGCAAGATATTCATAACGTGTATATCTGACTATCACTCGCCACCCGCAGACACTCAGTCCTGATGGGGAGGGGTGTGTGGCTGTATGAATGTGTGTGTGTGTGTCGTGTGTGTGTGTGTGTGTGTGTGTGTGTGTGTGTGTGTGTGTGCAGACAGTCTCAGACAGCAGCCGAGACGACGGCTGAAGGGTTGTGGAGGGGGGGAGTGTGAGGAAGACAAAGACTCAAGTCAGCAAACTGTCAAAGATTGATAACACAGCGGTGCAAGAAACCAGGCCAACAACAGAGAGAGGGTCGCACACACACACACACACACACTGCACTGCACTGACCGGCTGTGAAGGCATCGAACACACACACACACACACATTGTCCTCCTCTCTCAGTAAATATTGACGATGCTAACAGGAGATGCGGTGGAGAATGTGGATGCCCCGGGACTGTCTGCAGAGGGGGATTATGGGTAATGAGACAAAGCCAATGAATAGGGGGAGGAAAGCAAATGAAACAGAAGGAGGTGCGAGGAAGAAAGAATCCCACGAGGTTTTTACAATATTGAGGATAAAACATTCAGCGCTCGGGTAAAGGAACCACGAAATGTTGGGTCAAAACAAGAGGCCAGTTTCATCTGGACGAAAGCAAAGAAGTGTTTAGTTCACCAACAGGTTTCAGTGTTAACCACGTTTGGCCTGTAGAGGGAGCTGTGACCTCACACACAGTAATAACCTCACATAACCTCTGAAAATCCCTGAAAACCAGTGTGTGTTTGTGTGACAACATGTGTGTTATTGTCTAGTGTCTGAATCTGTCCAGCTGATGTCCATCTGGGGCTGGGGAGGGGGCGGTGATGATGATGATGATGATGAGGAAGAGGAGGGCGGGTCTGAGGTCACAGGGGGTCAAGAGCTTGGAGTCCTGTTCAGGTCCTCCTCCCCCTTCCCCTCTAGGCAGGGACGCCATCTTTCTTTTTTCAAAGGGAGGATCTCTGGCCCTGTTCACACTTGGTTTTAAGATACAGCTCAGGCGAGTGGACCTCTGAGGACCAGCACAGCACAGTTTTCACGTAGCTCGCCAGAGGAGCGTCAGATTTTGTAAAGAGTTTAGTATAAGAGAGGGGAAGGTGAAATTATTCTCTTTTTATGTTAAATGTAACTATTTTAATATTTTGTAACTACTACGACTGAAACACACTTTACCTAATTGTTTTGAAGGTCCTCTCATTGAGACCCCTCTGAGGCCTCCGACCAACGCTTTGGAAACAACTGCAGTGAGATTTCAGGCCTCGTTGGCGCAGTAGGCAGCGCGTCAGTCTCATAATCTGAAGGTCGTGAGTTCGAGCCTCACACGGGGCAGTTGTTTTATTAAGTACAATGTGAAGAACACTCTACATGTGTTTTCAGTGATCGCTTACATTTTTATTTAGCGCTGTCCACTTGTGATCAGATCACCTGAGACACATCTTAAAACCCAGTGTGTACAGGGTCATTGAGATCTGATCACTACAGCCACATGTGGAGGTGGTCTGGGACACATGTGACCACATATCTTTTGAACACCAATGCGTCCTGATAAGGACACTAGGGAAAATGGTATTATCATTATCTCATCTTCTCTACCTGCTTCTCCACACTTGGGTCACAGGGGTCTGCTGGAGCCTATCCCAGCTGTCATCGGGCAGGAGGCGGGGTCACCCTGGACAGGTTGCCAGCCTGTCACAGGACTAACATATAGACAGACAACCATTATTATCATTATTATTATTATTATGAGCAGGACGGTTGGAGACACATGTTGAAGAACTCGATTACTGTAATATTGGATGAACTCAGGAAAATGGGTTGTTACTACCCAACACTTTGTGTTTTTACTACATGTTTTATTATTTTAGCTGGCACTTTGTGGTTTTCACCAATACTTAGCAGTTTTTTCCCCATATATTACTTTTGTACCCAACATTTTGTGGTTTTTAAATAATATTTTATTATTTTTTGACAGTATTTTGTGGTTTTTCTAAGTATTTCATTTTTTGCACCCAACATTTTATGGTTTTCACCAAATATTTTGAAGTTTTTTACTCAATATGTGATTATTTTAGCCAGTATTTTGTTGTTTGAACAACATTATATCGTTGTAACCCATTGCAAGGTAAAACCTGCCCATTGTTTTGTTTTAATTTAACTCAGAATGTAGTTCGTCCAATAATAATTACAGTGAGTGATGGTAGATACTTTCTTCAGAAATCAAGAGTCATAATTGAAGTAGGTCAGGAGCGTTGAGGAGCTGTGTGTGTGTGTGTGTGTGTGTGTGGGGGGGGGGTATGTGTGGGTGTGTGTGTCATCAGCACATCAGTGGGGCAGCTGGAAAGTGTGTTAATGTGAGCTGCACGAGGCTTATCCAGGATCAGACGTGACTCAACACTCCCCTCTGCCCTACACTGTAAAGCCCTCCATGCTAACACAGCAGCCTGTTAGATATGAACAGAGCCAGTGACAAGCAGCAGGTGATTAGTGTGATTATTTTGTGTGTGTGTGGTCACTCATCGATCTAATGCAGGTGTTTCTCTTCCGTCATCAGCAGCCAAGCGGTCTGTTAATAGAGCGAGGTATCTGTCATTAAATTAATCTTAAACTACTTGGAGTGCATACGACAGCAGAGCGCTTGTATTACAGAGCGACACTGATCTGATCCACGTAGGTGGAAATTTGATGCGATTAAGATGTGAGAGTATCCATGTTCATCCATGCAGTGCTACTTTTAGTACCATCTGGTTACTCTAGGAAAATAAAGAGAGGCAAAGTTCATTATGTTTTGGACAAAATATGAACAGTAGTCAATTTTGAGAGACACTAAGGCTAACAGAACCAAAAGCTAACCGAATCTAGGAGCTAACTGAACCTAGAAGCTAGCTAAACACAAAAGCTTCCTAAACCAAGAAGACAGTCAAAGCCAACTGAATCTCTGAGTTTAATTAATAAAGAAGCTAACAGTTTAGTAGCGAACTGAAATTTGTACCTAACAGAGTTTAGAGGCTAACTGAACTTAAAAATTGAGTTCATGTAAAAGCTAACAGAACCTAGAAACTAACTAAACCTGGAAGTTAGGTAAACATTAAAGCTAAAGTAGCACAAAGCTGACTGAATCTAAAAGCCAACCAAACCTAGAAGCCAAATCATCATAGAAGCTAACAGAACCTACAAGTTACATTAGCATAGAAGCTAACAGAACCTAGAAGCTAGCTAATAACTGAACCATCCATCCATCCATTTTCTATACCTGCTTATTCCACACTTGGGTCACAGGGGTCTGCTGGAGCCTATCCCAGCTGTCATCGGACAGGAGGCGGGGTAATAACTGAACCTCAAAGCTAAATTAACCTAGAAGCTAATGCACTCTAAAAACTATCTGAGCTTAGAAGTGACGTTACAATAGAAGCTAATTAAACCAAAAAGCTAACTTAATCTAAAAGCTAAACAAGCCTAGAAAACAATTGAACCTCCACACTAAATTAAACTAGAAGCTAACGCATCCTAAAAGCTGTGTGAGCTTAGCAGCTAAGTTACAATAGAAGCTAACAGAGCCTGGACGGTAAACTAACCATGGACGCTAACACAACCTAGATGCTAAAGTACCATAAAAGGTAACAGAGCTAACAGAGAGTTAGAAGCTAACAGATTCTGATTGGATCATCATATGTGCTGTGTTGTCCTGAGGACCTTGTGTAAGTAAAATGTGTTGTGAAGCTCGTAGTGGACTGGTGTCATCTGGGATCATTTGATTTGTATTCATCGAAAATGTGTTTACCCAACACTCACGGTGAATGTTTTTTTTGTTTTGTTGTTTACCTCTGATGCATGTGTGAAGTAACACACACTCCTCTCCTCAAACAAACACCAGTGAGTCACACCCTCGTGTGTTGTTATGCGTCGTTGAGTGAAAGCAGCTTAGTCTCTGACAGAAAGCCGGTGAAAGCTCGGAAACAACAGATCACCGCTGCCCTCTGGCCTCTGACCAGACTCTGTTTGCATGTGGGTGATAAGAGGGCTTTGACCTGCTACCCCTTCGATAGCTCAGTTGGTAGAGCGGAGGACTGTAGTGGTAAATGCTGGCATCCTTAGGTCGCTGGTTCAAATCCGGCTCGAAGGAGGTGCGTTTTTGTTTATGTGTGAGTAGCCTGCAGGTCTGAAAATGTGGTCTACATTGAACGAAGCTGCCACTGACACCCAGGAGGAGGAGGTTTTGGCCCAACAGAGTTTCTACAATCACATATATGTACAACCTTTAGACTGTTTGTAGAAATGGACGAAGCAGGCGTGATGTCACCTGTTGGTTTGTGGACTAACAAAACCTTACAGCTACTGAATTTAGAAGCTAACTGAATCATCAGGCTGAATGAACTGAGAAGCTAACAGAACCTAAAAGCTAACTGAACCACGAAGCTAACTGACTCTAACAACTGAACCTGAGAGCTACTGAACTTAAAGCTAACGGGACCTAAGCTAACTGAACCTAGAACCTAACAGAACCTTAAAGCCACTGAGCTGTTAGTAGAACCTCAACGCTAAAATAACCTAGAAGCTAAACATTACTAGAAGCTAAGAAGCTAGGCAAGGCAGCAGCTAGCTGCAGCATTTCAGATCAATCGGAGATGGTGTTAATAAATGAGAACCCAGTTCCAAATCAAAATGTATTGATATTATATTATAATAGATCATAAAGTTTTGTTGCTGGTTTTTGTAAAATACACTTGATTCATTAAAACCTTCATGATGTTGAGTTGGTGCATGTGATATGTGTAGCTCTGCCAGCTCGAAATGGTGATGCTGATGATGCTGCTATTGGTGATGATGATGGTGACGATGATAAGGAGAGGATGGGCTTTGTGACGAGGCAGGTAATCCCCCCGCCCAGCAGGCAGCTTTATGACGTCCATGGAAACTCCATGGATTAGCTCTCATAAACTCAGACACTTAGCGTGGCACTCACTCATTCATTCACCGATCAGCTGTGAGACGAAGTCGTACGTCTGTGAGACGAAGATTTAACAGGATATTGTTTGTGGGATTCTTTTTTAAAATGACCGTCATCGGTTTCTTTGAGTGAGTATTCTCACGCCGTCCTCCAACTCTTTGTGGAAATTTTAAAAATACTCAGTCTAACCCAGTTTTGTCTTATCTTACAGTGTTCCCACAGTCCCAGTGAAAAACCTTAATGGGTCCAGTCCTGTTCACCCTGCGCTGGCCGGTAAGAACACGCCCACTGACCAAACGCTGACCACAAACAGGATGCTGTTTTCTTTCTTTATCTTGTCTTTCTAACCGGTGTCTCTGCGGTATTTCAGGGATCACCGGGATCCTGATGAGTGCTGCCGCTCTACCCGTCTGTCTGACCAGGCCTCCGAAACTCGTGCTGCATCCTCCACCCGTCAGCAAGAGCGACATCAAACCGGTGCCAGGCTTCGGCCACTGCTGCAGGAAGACCACCAAGAAGCAGGCTCGCAAGGGTGAGCGTGAAAATCAATGAAACCCCTCCCACCCTGCTCAGACCTGAAGATATCGTCTCACCAGAGTTATAGAAACACTTCATCCTTTCAACTGTTTCTCTGTCTGCAGGTAAAACTCCAGAGGAGGTTGTAAAGAAGTACCTGCAAAAAGTAAAAAGTCCGCCAGAGGAGGTATGACCGGCTTCTGAATACTGAATGTCACTTAGTTAACGCTGGTCAGGTGACTCGTCTTTCCTGCATCAGTTTCCTGGGAAAGAATCAGTGTTTTTTAAATAAAGTTAGCGGCTAAAAACATCCAAGAGAAGAAGCTAACTTTACCTAGAAGCTAGCTGAGACTAGAAGCTAGCTCAACCAATCAAAACACTGAGGATAATCATCCTTGATATGATTGTGTCTCGGTACTTAGCTCACATTCATCTGACACACCACTGATGGATAAACATTGTCATGCTAATGTTACCGCACAGATAGCTTAGTGTCAGAGTACGTAAACACAGATATGGTCAATGTGTAGAGGAAGGTTAGCTTAAGATTTCTTTTCCTTTTCTAGGACTGTACCATCTGTATGGAGCCGTTGGGGGGACCGTCTGGATATAAGGGCCCGGGGGTGGGGCCTGTTTCCAGGGCGGAGTCAGTCGGGCGACTAGCACAGTGTGGACACCAGTACCATTTCCAGTGTCTGGTGGCCATGTATAATAACGGCAACAAGGACGGCAGGTTGGTGACAAACACAAAGACAATGCTGTTTTCTTTTAGTCCGTCACAAGAACATCAGCTCATTCATTTTCTGTTGTCTCAGCCTTCAGTGTCCCACCTGTAAAACCATCTACGGCGTGAAGACGGGCAACCAACCGGCAGGGAAGATGGAGTACCACGTCATCCCCCACTCTCTACCAGGGCATCCTGACTGCAAAACCATACGCATCATCTACAACATCCCACCAGGCATTCAGGTACCTGCCAACACCTGCAGGGGGTCGTTTATTCTCTTAGTTCTGGGAGTCAATATGAATTAACCGTCATCCTTCAACCCTTCAGGGACCAGAGCATCCGAACCCAGGGAAGCCCTTCACTGCCAGAGGCTTTCCCCGACACTGCTACCTCCCAGACAGCGAGAAAGGACGCAAGGTAAACACGATCCACCATCTTGTTACTGACGTCTGTTCTTAAGACAGATACATATGTGAAGGTGTAACTCTTACCAACCGCATTAGCTCCATAATGAAGGCACAACTGAACCCGAGAGTGTTATTCAGAGAAATCAAACACAGCACAAGTGGACTCACATTTAGAGGCCAGGAATTTGGTATTTGAACGTGGCCATGTTGGTTTTTTGGAGCCAGAAGTGACCATATTTGGATATGAAGGGAGGAATGAGGAGGCGGGTCTGACCCTTGAACCTGAGGACACTGTCCAATGAGGATGAGACTGGAGTTCATCAGTGAATGATCCTCCAAACCATCTGTAAATCACTGGAGACCAGAGCTGTCAATCAGACTAACCCCGCCCCTAAATATACCCGTTTTTGAAGCCTAATAGAACTAATTGTGTTCACGGTTCTGTGCTCAGGTCCTGAGACTGCTCCTGGTGGCCTGGGATCGCAGGTTGATCTTCTCAGTCGGTACTTCGAGCACGACAGGAGAGTCGGACACCGTCATCTGGAACGAGGTAAGTGAAAGATTTAACTGAAGACAGCGTGAAGCTCTCACCACTCACTGAAAATTAAATATATAAACTCCTCTCTTCCCCTTTCAGGTCCACCATAAAACAGAGTTCGGCTCCAACCTGACCGGCCATGGCTTCCCCGACCCTGGACACCTGGACAACGTCCTGGAAGAGCTCCGAGCTCAGGGCATCACGGAGGACGACGGGCTGGTGACGGAAAAGTGAGACAAGTGAAACAAGTGGTGGAGAAGGGGACATCATCAGCGAAGAAGAAAGAAGAGGAGGAGGTCCTGGACTGAGAAAGACTCTGTTCCAGCACTTAGATGGGCCCGAGCGGGTCCAAGGGGGTCCCAAGGGTC
>OOFC01003434.1:0-12164 GCA_900323345.1 Pseudochromis fuscus | reverse complement strand
GAGGTGGATTTTGTTTTACAGAGGTAACAACTTTCAGGAGGAGTTTGAGGAAGCAGCAGCTCGGGAAGAAAAGAATAAAAAGATTAGCTAGATACTAAAAGTGAGGATGAGTCGGTACTAATACTTAAACAAGTTTACTTTACTGAGACAGAGGGATGTCAAGAGATGGTTCAATGTTAGAGCAGTTCAACAAAAACTGGGAGAGAAAAGACAAAGAGAAGAAGAAACTGGAGGGAGGAGGAGGGCGGCAGGAAGAAAGAGAAGCAGCAAGAAGGAACGATGGCGTACGAATGTAGTGTAGGGTAGGAGTAGAGTAAAACTAACTTGTACTTTTCAGGTCACTTTGAAAGATGTTGGGTTGTTTTAACCAGAACTGGGTCAGTATTGGATGAACTGCATGCTGGGTTTAACATAACCCTGGAATCTGGGCTGTTTTTGAATAGTTTTTACTCAACATTTACTCCAACATTTTATTGTTTTTAACCCAGATTTTGTTTTCATTGAGCAGTTTATTATTTTTACTCAAATTTTACCAAGTACTTAAAAATCAAAAATGATGTAGTGCAATAAAGTCAGGATTTTATTGCCAGTAAAACCAATAAAATGTTGGGTCAAAACTACAAAACAGTAAGATGGACTATTTTTACTCAATATTTTATTGTTTCTACCCCAAAATTAGTTTTCACTTGCAGTTGCAGTTTAGTGTTTTTACTCAACATTTTAGTATTTCCACCAAGCTTTTTATTTATTTTGCTGGATACGTAATATTTTTTTATCCATAATTTTGTTGTTTTTTTTTTACTCAACATTTTTATTGTTTTTTCGTATTTTGTTCTAAACATCTACAAAATATTGGGTAAAAACTACAATTTTATGGATTAAAAATAATAAAAAGTTGGATAAAAACTACAAAATGTTTGGTAACAAGTCCAGTATAAACCCAGTTCAGACAGCCCAGCATTTTTGGAGTGTATTGATAATAATAATTTAAAAAAAAAAAAAGAAAAAAGTGATGGACAGACCGACTGCTTTGTTCAAACCACCTGCTCCTCATTTGTGGTTGGAGTGTAGCGCTGTTACGCCCCCTGGTGGGTTTTCTGGAGAACTACACCTTCAGCCTGCAGGAACCAATCAGACATATTTACTATGAGTTTTCCATTTTTATCTCATAATAATAATAATCCTCATTTTAACACCACCCCACGCTTTACCTCTGACTCTGTGGACTGGGCGGGTGTTTTTTATACGAGCGAGGCTCCATTTGTTTCTGATGATGATGTGTGAAAATGACAAAAGACCAAACCATAGGCCAAAGTCTTTCTTTTGGCCTATTTGGAGTCTTACTATTGAGCCACTGTGGTACAAGTTAACCTTTAGGTGCAGCAGTATTCTTTGTTTACTCTGTTTTATTTGATTGCTTTTGTTTGTTGGACGGCTCACATGGTTCGGGTGGATGTAGACGCTGTTGTGTTTGTATGAAAAAGTGCTGGATGAAATTTCTCGGCGCTTCAAAGAGGACGTGATGCGGGGGAGCCACCGGGCTGATGTCACAGCCAGATGCCACGCCCCTCAGATTGGACAAACGGGTTCGGAGGTCGGGGAGGACGAGAGAGAGCGAGAACTTTGCACTTCAAATTTCCCTGTCGCAAATTTTCCGTCACCAAATGATTGGTTAAAAGAATATTTTGGTTCGTTTCATCCTTAAATGACTCTGTCTTTATGGGAACTGAGGCTCCTCCCCCTCCACTGTAGAGATGCAGGAAAACAAAAAGTCGCACACAAAACAAAAAGCCTCCCTGCAGCTATGTCAAACACTTCCAACAGAAATCATTGTAAATTTTCAGTCTGTGTGAGAAGAAACGCAGACGGACTGTGTACTAAACCTAGACTGTATGAAAAGGACGAAGCATCCGGGGTTCAAAGTGAAGCCAGTAGACAAAAAAACATGCAATACCATCGACAGCCACTAGATGTTGGCTCCAAAAAACTCTGGCTCCAACTGACTTCAATTCAAAAAGTCAGTCAGTCAATACATTTTTTCCACAAGTCATTCTGATGTCATTAGATAAAGTCAACTCCTCTTCTCAGAGATCTGGTGGGAGGAGTAAGGGGCGGGGTTAGTCTAACAAAACAACATGACCAACACCAAACACCTGGAACCTACAACCCAACAGGTGACATCACGTTGTCCATCCTACAAACAGTCTATGACCAGTAACAGTCATATCGATCGACACCGATTACTTTATTTTGGTTTGGCAGTTGCCGTGACAACCGTGTGCAGGATTTAGCCTCCTGTTGTGCCTTTTTTATGAGTTCCCAATTGTCAACCGAATGCAGGCATTATAAAACCTATACTGAGTCATGTTAGCGTAAGTAGCTAAGTGGCGCGGCGACCCGTTAGCCTCGAGGGGGCGGGACTGCGCAAAGTCCGTCAATATGCTGATGATGCAACACTTTTTTTTTCTTTTGCCCAGAGAAGCAGCAAAAACAAACTTTTACCGACTCCTACTACGTTCTCGCCACATCCTCCGCCGACCGCCAACACGCCGTCCAGTCTCTGAGTTGGGTCTGTAGACGACCCTTTATCACGAAGACCTGTGTGTACTGTGTATACTAGCAACATGCTCCCAGCATGACGATGGTACTCCCTTCACCTCTTTATTTTTTATGAACTGTAGTTACACTTTTGCTTTTTCATAGCGTTTTTGTTTCTTGACACTATCATAGAGTAAACTGCCTTGTTTTTGTTTTTATTTTTATTTTGTACATTTATGTTGTATTAATTAACGATGCCCTTTATTTTCCATTTGTTTACAAAGACAGTATTAATGAATACAATGTCTTTTTGTTTCCTTCTCCTCTCTGTGTACAGACATTAAGCTGATTTACATCCTCTTTTCTTTTGGAAAAGGAATTTGATGGTAGACTTTTATCTGAGTGTAATGACATGTAATGGATTTTAATAGAAAAGCTCCTTTGTACGATTTGCTGTTTGTTTTTTTGCGTATCATGTGTCCGACATCTGTAACCCTGCGGGGTCCATATCAGATATTTTGGGTTTAAAATGTTGCAGTTTTTCTTGCTCTTTGGCCCAGAACACTGCGCAGCCGCCTCGTGTACGATCCATCTTTTTGTTATTAAAGAAACGGCTTTGAAATAAATGAAGATTGTTGCTGTTTTATTACAGTTTCTCCAGTTTGCTGAATTGGATCTGTCCAAGGATTCGATGTGCAGTGTTTGAGGCCACGGAGCAATGTACACAATAAAAAATGGGTTGTTTTGACCCAGAACTGGGTCAATATTGGACCAATACATGTTGGGTTAATTTGATCAAGTAAGATAGGCTGTTGTTACCCAATAGTTTGTTAATTTTAACCAATATTTTGTGATTTTTACCCAGTATTTTGTTGTTCTTACCAAAAAAACAACAAAATGCTGGATACAATCTACAAAATATTGGGTAAAATCAATACAGTGGTTGGAAAAAAACCCAATAAACTTTACGGTAAAAACTGCAAAAACTGGGTGAAAATGGTCCATCCCACTGGGTTAAAGTACCCCAGCATATAGTTAGTCCAACATTGACCCAGTTCTGGGTTAAAACAGCCCAACATTTGTTAGTGTGCAGCAGTCATTATTCACCCCTTCAGTTTTTAAAAAGAAATTATTTCCAAAACTTCGATGGCGCCGAGCAGGGGTCGGCGATAGGGATGAGGTGGCGGTGTCATGCTGACGTGATGAAGACGTGCAAAGTGTAAATACATTGCAAAAAATAATAACTGCTGGAGTATGAATGATTAATATGAGAAGAAAAAATAAAGAATGAGTGAAACTTACTTTTTGTGTCGGTCAACTTTTTAATAAGTGAATCTTATTCATTTTAGATTTTATACAAGTGTTCATTAAACAAAATGTTTACACTTCTTTTTACAAATAAGGATACTTTTTTGTAACTAACTGTTTCTAAAATCTTTTAAACGTTGACAGAAAAACTATAAAAAGGAGAAAACATTCATTTAGTCTAAATGGTAAAAAATTTATTCTGGGGAGAAGGAAAATAAATGTTAAATAAATAAACTGCGTCTGATTCTAATGTGTCGATGAGTTGAATTCACAGCCGAACATCAGACCCACAGACAGTTGTGTTCCGGTACTGACCACGTGTTCCGGTACTGACCACGAGGGAATAAAGAAAACAAAACGTCATGACAGCATTGACACGGACGTTGTTATCTGAAAAATAAATATCCGAGGTTCCCTGAGCGTCTCCCTTCGATAGCTCAGTTGGTAGAGCGGAGGACTGTAGAGGCTAAACACGGCAGAGATCCTTAGGTCGCTGGTTCAAATCCGGCTCGAAGGAGAAGCACACATTTTTCCATTCCCCAAAAAATAATAGAAATATTAAATCTCCACTGTTTGTTGTTGTTGTTGTTGTTGGTTTTCCACCTTTACGCTTACTTACAATATGTGTGTACTGAGCTTGAATTGTGTATTAAAACACAAATTGAACGTCTTTCATTTATTGAACCCTCCTGCTGGTCAAATTAACCAGTTTGAAACAAAACACTGTGTAAGAATGATGAAACACTGGATGAAAACAACCAAATACAGATAAAAACAACACTGGATTAAAAACAAAAATGTTGGGTGAACAAAAGACTGCATAAGAAAGACAAAATACACATAAAAACACCAAAATATTGGGTAAAGACAATAAACACTATAATAATGACAAAATAATGAATAAAAACAACATAATACAAACTGAAAACAAACAAATTTTGATTAAAACCAGCATCTTTACCCATCATTAATGTTCTCTTGTCTATAGTTTGGACACCAGGGGGCGCTCTGCTCCAGCTTCTGCACAGGATGAAGGTGTGTTCAGGTCACGTGATGCACCAGGTTGTCTTAGCTTCTCTCAGGTGAGCTCATTATGTCAGTAAAATAAACTCTGCTCCATCATCTGTGTTTTCATCAAACTTCCAGTGTTTTGAAGCTGTGTCCACTCAGTCCACTGTCCCTCCTGTGCCCCCTGTGTCTCCCTGTCTCCTCCAACCTCGGCTGATGTGACTGGTGAGTTAACAGCACAGCAGCTTTGGATTTATACAGTATTTTAGATACTGTGAAATATGAGTCCATCTGTCCTGGACCACTCACTGATCAGGTAACAGTATAGTATCAGGTACACAGTATTATTGTACTGTAAACCACTCACACGACTTTATCTACTTCCACAGAGTCCGAGCTACAGAAACTATCTAATGTTCAGCTTCAGTTTAGGACATTTATGTTTGGATTCTACTTTTTTCTGCTACTTCTACTTTTTACAATATTCTACTTTTTTCCTGCAGAAGTGAAGAGAGATAATCTTCAACTCCAACTCTTACTGTTATTTTCAACTTGATCTACATCTGCTTTTTCTTCTTTTTGATTTTTCCTGCTTCTACATTTTTTTTCTATTTCTACTTTTCTACTGTTACTCCTTCTACTTATTGTACTTTTCTCATTTTTCAACCTCTGCTATTTATATTTTTCTATTGTTTATACTGTGAACGTGCCAGAATCAGACATGAAATGCCTCATTGGTGGAAACACTGACATCTAGTGGCGACATGATAACACTGCATGAACAAATACAACCACTGCAGTGACTTCACTCCCCGTTTCCACCAAACAGGTTCCGGGGCCAGTTCCTGACTTAGCCCCGGTTTGTTGTGGTTCCACCGCCGCGAGAACCGGCCCCAGCCGCTTAAACAGGGGCCACCTCTGGCCCCACTTCTTGCTGGTCCAGACTTCGCACCGATTAAGCAGCGACGACGCCAGGAGCTGAGGGAGCAACGGTAGAAACACAGCTAGTGATAGTAGAGTAATGAAAATACGGTTTTGTCTCTGGATCTCAGTGTAGACTGTAAAACCAGGAACAGCACTTGATGCACACGATAACTCCTCCATTTAAACATTATTACAGCGAGGGTGCGCTTCGCCGTCATATGCGACTAGGAGGACATCGTAAATTCCCAAAACTGAATAAATACAACACGACGTAGCGACGCAACACTGCTTTGTTAACTCAATCATGTTGTAACTAGAATATCCGCTGAAAAAAACAATGTTTTCATGGACTGATAGTAACAGGGTAACAGTAGTTTGCTAACAGCAGCTAGCTTGCTAGCGGCCGGTTGTTGTGAACCGGCTACCTATGAAAAGAGCGATCATGGACAGCGAGCCAATCAAAAGTTGGGATGTATAGAACCGTGAGTAATGTTTCATACTATTGGCGGAGCTTGCGGAGATGTTTTTAATTCTGGTCTAAATAATATAATGATTTTATCATTGTCGTGCATTAAAAGTAACGAGCCTGTTTTGAAAATGTACGGGGTAAAAAGTACTGATACTTGTGTTAAAATGTAGCGGATACAAGTACAAAGTACTCAGAAAAATAAATACTCAGTAAAGTACAGTCACCAAAAAAATGTACTTCGTTACAGTACTTCGTTACTTCTACGCCGTTACTTCCCATCTCTTATCTGGACCAACTCACCACTAGGACTAGCACCAGCCCAGAACTAGCACCCGTTCTTGTTTGGTGGAAGAGGGGTATCATCAGAGGGGAGTTAGTGAGTAACAGGGTGACATCATGGTTAGACACGGTTTCAGAAATCAATTAGATGAAGGAGTTAGGGGCGGAGTTAGTTTGATTGACAACTCTGGTCTGATGATTTACAGGTGGTCTGGAGGCTCATTCACTGGTGAACTCCAGTCTCATCCACAGTGGACAGTATCCTCAGGTTCAAGGGTCAGACCCGCCTCCTCACTCCTCCCTTCATATCCAAATATGGTCACTTCTGAGTCCAAAAAACCAACATGGCTTCGTTCAAACTCTTGGCTTCAAAATAGTCCACAGACCAACGGGTGAGTCATGTTGCTTTGTCCATCTTGTCCATTGCTAACATTTATGAAAAGCTGTCTGCCACATTGGTCCATGCGAGGGACTGAACTCAAAAGGTTTGGATCATTTGTTTCCTTCATGTTTCCTCTGCTGCATGAATGATGTGAACACTTCATTCATGTTGCTGCACTTTGATACATCATTGTGTTCTTTAAAGGACATTAATGGACGTGTTGTGTTCATTTTCTCTTTCTTCTGTGGAAACTTAATGACAATGAGAAGGAACCTTTTTGAATGGTTGATTAAACCTGTGGATCGGTCCCAGCGTGTTCTCACCAGACATGATTGTGCTACTGTATCAAGCTGTGAACGCAGCCAGTTTCCGTTGTGTATTCATGGCTTCATAAAAGTCCATTAGCAGGATAATAATAATGAGGCACACCCTGTTTACAAAGGACTTGCTCGACGTTTGAACTAAGAGCTGAATAAACAGCGATTGTCCCTGAATATCCACCAAACACGCACATTTTCACGAGGGGTTTTTCCCCATTTGACAAGCTGCATGAAAAAGAAACATAATATCAATAATGCAAAATTTAACTTCTGAAAGTGGAAGTTATTTTATAGATTTCTATTTCTGTGCAGAAGAAGATGAAAGGAGATCTCTGAGACACTGACATTTATGGATCGTTTGGTTTTAATTTACAGAAATACTCGTTTCACAGAGAGGAGCAGTCGTCATGACAACAGCCCTGAGTGTTTATGTTGTTGGCATTTTGGTAAACAAGGTAAAAAAAAAACAAACATGTAACTCATCCCTACTCAATACTATCCTGACTATATCATAAAATAAACTTAATTCCAATTTGAAAGCTTTTTTCCCAGTAAATCTGTAACACAGCACCACCTTGTGAATAAATCTGGTACTGCAGGAGGTTTACAGGAAACTTTAAAAAGATGTAATTGAGGTGCAGTGTATAATCTGGTTCACTTGAAACATTTTATTCCCTTTGTTTATTTTTAAACACAAATCCAAAAACTTTATTCTGTGGCTTCAGCGCCCCCTAATGTGTAGTTTTGGTACTGCAGGAAGATTTTCTGAACATAAATGTGGTGACACGAAACATGAATTGTAATTTCGATGCAATATATAATCTGGTTCACTAAAAATATTTTATTTCCAACAGTAAATCAGAATAAATGTTTCACATATCCACACAAGACAAATATCTGGGGTAACTACAGACTCCGCCCCTGGTTATTATTATAATGTTGGGATGGGGTCGGTCTGTTAGTTGATGACCTCAGTGTTCTCGTCCACTGTGCGGGACACCACTTTTCCATCAATGATCTCCTCAATGACGACCTTCGTTCTCTGGGACTTGACTGGTTTACCTGCAGGAGGGAAGTGGATCAATTAAATCTGAAGCGTGTTTAAACCTGGAGGAAAATAAAATACAATCGCAGCAGTGATGGAAACTTACTTTTTTCCTCTATTTTTTTTGTGACTGTGACCGTTTTCCTGGAAGAAAAACAGAATGTTAAAGGAGTTGTTGGCAATTTTTGGAAATATGTCCATATATGTCCATACCCCTAAAAGTGACTAATCGACATTGTGTCATTTAGTCTGTGATCATCAGTGAGCTTTGCATGTCCTGGAAGTGTCCAATGACACTGAAGGATTTCAGGATAGAAAAGAAACTTTTTTTTAATTGAAGTCAGTTGAAGCCAGAGTTTTTTGGAGCCAGTCTCTAGTGGCTGTTGGTGGTATTGCAACTTGTTTTTTTTTTTATTTCTTCTGCATTGGCTTCACTTCAGAGATCCCGCCTATACCTACTACACATGCTAAGCTAAACCACTAACTGTAGTTTGATATTTAGTGCTGTGAAAACTATCAAATATAATTACTTTTTAATCTATATTAATCGCGTTTCATTTTGCATTAGGGTGGTTTGTTGCAAGTTGGGTGATGCGTTAGCCAAAGTGCTAGCAGTATGTACTAATGTATGCTTCATGTTAATGTGGTATTTTAAGCTGAAAGTGCTTCAGTGAAAAGAAAACTTGTTCCTGCAGCGAGTCAGTCACTATTATGTCTTGATGTTTTTGTGCTCAGATTTCCTATGGAGAGGACCAACGTGCTGTTTAGCATCCTCCATTTCTATTGGTCCGTTCTGCTGCCTGTCACCACAGGATTAACTGACTATTGGTGCAGGTGTGACGGTGACTCCACTTTGACAAACTGCCTGAAATGTGTTGCCAGAGTCAGTCTGTGCTGCAGATGGATTAACCGCAGTAAAATTATTAATGATGATGGATTAATCTGCATTGATGTCATCTATTTTACAGCCCTAAGATTTACATGGTACAAGTTAAACTACAGATAAATTCTTACGTGGTGTCCTCTCCGTCCAGCAGTCTGCGGTACTCTGCGATCTCCAGCTCCAGCCGGGTCTTGATGTCGAGCAGGGTCTGGTACTCCAACGCTTGCCTCTCGATGTCGGCCCTCATCTGGCTCAGCTCGGCCTCCAGGTTGTTGACCATGGCCTGAAGCTGGTTCAGCTGCAGGGCGTAGCGGTTCTCCGTCTCGGCCAGCGTCCCCTCCAGGGCAGATTTCTGAGAGAAAAGGTCAGACGAGCACCAATGACTGCCTGTTTTCTAAGTCCTCTCTTTGACTGAAGCTGCCTTCAGGCGTCAGAAAAACTGAAAGGCGTGGAAGCTGCTGGTGACTGACGGGTTTAGTTACTACTTGTTGTTCAGTGTGTTACTGTGTGAAGCTCAGAGGGAGACATGTTGTGTTGTGACGGGTTAGTGAAGGTTTACCAGGCTAAGCTGAGACTGCAGCTCGATCTGCAGCGACTGCAGCGTCCTCTTCAGGTCGGTGATCTCGCTGCGGGACGTCTGCAGAGTCTCCGTGCTGGTCGCCATCTGCTTGTTCAGCTCGTCAAACTGGAAGATGTAAAGTCAGATGTTAAAATGGTCACATGGTTCATTCAGGTAATCACATGATGATGATGATGATGATGATGATGGCGTGGTGTCGTACCCTGCCCTTGTGCCAGGCCTCCATCTCGCGACGGTTCTTTTCGGCGATGGCCTCGTACTGAGATCTGATCTCTTCCATGACCTCGTTCAGGTTGTCCTGAGGCTTGGAGTCCACCTCCACGTTCACAGAGCTGGCGTTGACCGTGTTACGCAAGGCGGCGAGTTCCTACAAAAGGGAGGACAATCATACATCAGGTGAAAGGTGAAAGCCGGTTCCCAAGGCAACAAGCCCAAACAGACTGTGGTTAAACCAGTTTTAGAGTTTGTTAATTTTCACCATCTCCAGAGACATGGACGTAGTCAAATGACCGTTTTTGAATTGAGACCAATCAGAGTTTTTTTGGAGCCAGCATCTAGTGGCCATCGGTGGTATTGCATTTTCTGTTCTGGCTTCAAGGGCGGCAGTGGCTCAGTGGGTTGGGACTTGGGTTGGGAACCGGAGGGTTGCCGGTTCAAGTCCCAGCCTGGACAAATATACGGAGCGTGGACTGGTGGCTGGAGAGGGACCAGTTCACCTCCAGGGCACTGCCGAGGTGCCCTTGAGCAAGGCACCGTCCCCCCTAACTGCTCCGGGTGCGCTGAGACTAGCGGCGCCCTCACCCTATGCCCTCTCCATGCATGTTATGGGTCCCCTATGTGTGGATTGTTTGGAGGGGGCCCTGTGTTTGTAGGGTGAAAATGTCATTTCGTTGTGTGTGTTTGTACTGTGTACTGCATGTGCAATGACAAATAAAGCTTGTTTGTTTTTGTTTGTTTTTTTGTTCAGCCCCCGTCGTCCATCTTTTAGAAACATGTTAAAAAGAAGAATTTGAAGCAGTAAACCGAGGAACAGCTGTTTCCTGTTTATCTTTCACATCGATGTTTACGAGACGATCATCAGAGACGTCTTGTCATCAGATGATCTCGGTTCTTGGCAGCACCTGACGCTGGCGGCGCTGCAACAAGTTTCTACCTGTTGTTTGTTTATGCAAACGATGAAACCACCGGAGGGGGGGGGGCAGCAAATAGTCGACTAATTGTCTCATAAATTAACGCCCTAAAAAATGTTGGCTTCTTTTTATCCGATGCAAGAAACACAGAAACCATCTTACTGGGTTAAATTAACCTATTAACCCAGTATTCACCCGGTCCTGGGTAAAAACTGTATTTTTTAGGGTGTCGGGAGTGGATGACCCTCACCTCCTCGTGGTTCTTCTTCAGGTAGACCAGCTCCTCCTTCAGACCCTCCACCTGCATCTCCAGGTCGGACCGGCCCATGGTCAGGTCGTCCAGGACCTTGCGCAGCCCGGCGATGTCGTTCTCCACAGACATGCGCACCGCCATCTCATTCTCAAACCTGCCAGAGCAGCAACCAGACAAAAAACAACAAAAGGCACAAAGGTTAATGTTGCTGCTGCCCCACCATGAACCAGTCACACCGGTTCCTGACTGGTTTGTTGACCGTTGCAGCTCAGGGACAGAGCCTGAAACCACTGAAGGAATTTCCACTCACTTGATCCTGAAGTCCTCTGCCGCCAGTCTGGCGTTGTCGATCTGCAGCATCAGCCTGGCGTTGTCCATCGAGGCCACGTTGATCTAAGACAAAACAAAAACAGAGCGAGAGAAGCACCGTCAGTGATTTCTTAACACTCACATATTTTTAGATAAAACACCACCACAGAGACGAGGGAGCCGACCTCAGACCTCCTCAGTTTCAAATGTTCAAAGATAATAATTTAAGAGCCAGTATTGTTTCCTGAACTCTTGTTTTATATCTGTCACATGCACAGACATCATCTGATATTGCTGGTGTTGTCTCCACACCCTGAGGACACACCATGCAGCGATGCACTGTCACACAAATAAGAAATGAAAGGTCTGCTGTAACCAGGAGGATGAACTTCCACCTCTCTGGTGAAACTTTAACCCTGAATGATGCACATGAGGAAATCATCACGTGCATCTTTACTTTCATGAGGAGTCCCGCAGGAAAATATTTCAGAATAAATATTTACAGAGTAAAATGAAAAGTTTGGAAAGTGGAGAAGTTGTTTTTATTGGCAGTGAGGATCCTGGTCCATATGCATGAGGCAGGAGGAGGGGAGCTCTCACCTTTCTGCGCAGGTCTGCGATGATCGCCTCGTACTTGCTGTAGTCCCGGACGGACGGGGTCTGCTTTTCGTACCACTCCCGGATCTGACGCTCCAGCTGCGCGTTGGCGGACTCCAGAGAGCGCACCTTCTCCAAG
>OOFC01003429.1:7606-23991 GCA_900323345.1 Pseudochromis fuscus | reverse complement strand
ACCAAATACTGGTAATCCACACACACACACACACACACACACACACACACACACACACACACACACACACACACACACACACACACACGCACACACACACACAATGGTAATCTCCCAAGACAATTTCCCACAGAGCTGTACATCCTTCCCATGGAGTGAATATGTGCAGAGAAACCAGGAAAAAAGAAGGATGGAGAGATGTTTTCCTTCTTCCCACTTCTCTCTCTTTAATGCAGGAGAAAAATCACTGAGAGTTGTTGCACAGATGTGAGATTTTTAGGTAGGAGGTCAGTCATTGTGTGTTTAGTGTCATCATGCTGTCTGTCCTGACACATTCAGTCAAGTTTTCCAGGGATTTCCACAGCTGGAAGACTCACAAAGAGATATAATGAAAAAAAAAGTGGTCACTGGCGTTGTATATGAAGATGTTTGATCTTTATTTTGTTTTTGGTGAGATGTTCTAAAAATGTGGAATAACTCCTCTTGTCCTGAATGCCTGTATTCAATTAATTTGTTTATAATTTTAAGATTATTTTAAGGTTCTGTGGCTCAAAATGATTTTATTCTCTGCTAGATGATTAAAACCACTACAGTTGATATCCCAACATCCTCTTGTCTAACCCAACGAATCAGAAATATGCTCTGGAATTCATAATGACAGAGGCCTTAGAAAAATACATTAAAATTTTCCAACATGTGAAAAACAAACTTTAAAACCTCTAACATCCCTTTCATCGTTACATTTTGTCCTCTTGTCTTTCCTCTATGTTACATGGACAGACTGTAGACTAGAATGGACAAACCTAATGTGATGTCACCTGTTGGTTTGTTGTGGACTTGCATTTTGAAGCCAGGGGTTTTGCATTTGAATGTTGCCAGGTTGGTTGGAGGAGGCGGGTCTGACCTTGAACCAGAGGACACCGTCCAATGCGTTAGACTTGAGTTCAAATCAAACTTTGCTCCTAAATCTTCCTCGTTTTGAAGGATAATATCTCCATAATTGTAAATTGTTTTCAGAAAGACCTCCAGATCCCGGCCAAGAAGAGTTGACTTTGGCTAATAACATCAGAATGATGTGAAAAACAATTATTGATTAAGTATTTCATGACTCAAAATGACTGTTTTGAGCCAGATTTTTCTTGAGCCGGCCTCCAATGGTCATCAGTGGTATTGCACTTTTTTGCACTTCCACATTGGCCTGGTTGCTTCATCTATTTCTATATACAGCCTATGGTTACATCCATCCAAAGCTCCCCATTGGTTTCTTAATATAAGATAATGTAGTTTTAAAATGCATAAGATCTGACACCAAACCGACACATCTATGTCATAATTTGTAAAATCAATAATCTGTTCCTTTAAAGTGTAACAACTGATTATCATATAATAAAAATCATGTTCCTTCAACCAGATGTTGTTCACATAACCATCTTGATAATGACACTGATGATGGTAACCTGTGTTTCACCTGCACATCATTATACACAGTTGATTGTTGTTTTCCCACTTGCTCAAGGTTTATCTTTTACCCTGGTGAGTTTCATGGTTTCATGTTTTCAGTAAAGGTTGGAGGTTTTTTTCTTTTCATCTACAGTGTGATCATGTTTCACAGCTTTAGGTATTAACACGAATCTGACTAAATATATCAGACACAATTTATCAGATTTAGAAATCCTCACATTAGCAAAGCGTAATGATGTGTTTACGATCAAGAAAATATTCAGATACCCTTTTGTTAATATTACATTCAACATTTTCGTCAACTGATGTTTCCAGATTTTAGATTTTGTTGTTTTGTTCGCTTCATTCTGATATTTGTATTAAAGCGAAGAGACGGAGGCACGATGAACAGAGCAGTGGTATAAATAGCGAAGGAGGAAGTAAAGAAAAGGTGACGTGGGACAGAGAAGGGATGAGAGAGTTATTGAAGTGTTTCTGCCTGGAGGAACAATGAAGATGAAGGAAGGATGGGATGAGAGAGGAAAGTAAAGAGATACAGGGAGACAGACACCGAGCAGGTATGTCCTACATGCATGGACACTCAGGTCATTCTAGATAATTATATTACCAATGAAGGGTTTCTCTCCCTCTAGCTCCCCCTGTACATTTATTAATTTACTGTATTAACCCTCACATGTCTGATCAAGTTTGTTCTGTGGACATTTGAACTATTCATTCTGGGCCTGTACATATACTGTATGTGAAGTTTAATTGGTATTTCGTTGTTCTTTAACGTCCATTGATTGAGTTAATTACGTCCTTAATGAGGACACTATTTATTCCTATATCTAATTAAAGGGTAGTTACACCACTTAATTGTCAGTGTCCTGGAAATGACCGCACAAGTTGAAAACTGGAGTCCTGTGGGATCTAAGGTAGTGTCTGTACTTCTTCAGTGTATGAAGATCTCTGTGTCACAGAAGCACAGTTTAAGTTCAGGACACACTAAAAGGGTTATTTTTCTAAATGCTGCACATCTTGTCAAATCAGTGAAGTTTTCCCCAGTTTGCTTGTGTCTGGTCTGTTTTCTAATCTCTGTTTAGAAGTTGGAGTGTACTGAGTTCCCAGAGTCACTGTATATAACCTGGAGAATATGTAAATGTGGAAAAAAGCTACTAATATCATTGATGGAAAAAAGTTTTTGTACTCCCCATGTATTTGTGAAAATACCCACTAAAACTACATTTTTTAATCTCCCTGCCACTGCAGTATAAAACCATGCATTATGTGAAGTCAGCATTTCATTATGAAGAAAAGTAGTGATATTTAACATTTTTACTGTTTTCTACCAGATTCAATCATTTTCCCATTGTAGGCCGATGCATGAAATTCTTGTATTTCTGCCAATTATATTATGGAGTTGTGTGACTACCTGAGGGCCCCAGGAGGTGTGTGTGTGTGTGTGTGTGTGTGTGTGTGTGTGTGTGTTTGAGCATGCACTGATCATTTCAGGGATGGAAAAAGGGGCATCTTTTGAAGGATGGGTTTCATGTGTCAACACAGCCTCCTGCCTCTGCTGTAGTCAAAAACAACTGTTGGTGTGTTTACGCGCCTGGCTGCTTCCACAGCCAAAGATGAGCGCGCAGCTTGGCTAAGGGGTCATTTCATTATCCTGGAACCAGCAAAGAACGTACAGATGGAGGTTGTTCTTAGAAGAGCTGGGGAAATCCATGGTGTCCTCACAGATCATGTGGAGGAAGCACCTCCTGTGCACAGCAGTGGCTGCTGCCATGGTGCTGGACTTTCAGACCACTGTTGCTCCCCCCACAGAAACCACCAACACTGCCGCTGCCACTGCTGCCAGCAGCTCAACCAGAAGGAGAGGGGTGTGCTGGTTGTGCACAGGCCTAAAAAAGAGGTGTTATGCCACCTGCACCAAGTGTAACAGGTGTATTTGATTGCAGGACTTGCTGATCTGCTACAAATGAACAAAACTTCAGATAGAGACATGTCAGAGACAGAGGTTAGTTAGGCGTCGTTGGGTCCAAGCAACAAGAACTGGACAGCCAGGAACTGGAAGAAGATTCTGTGGTCAGATGAGTCCAGTTTCCAGCTTTATCCTCCTCCTACTGTCAAGCATGGTGGAGGCAGCATCATGTTTGGGGCTGCATGAGTGCTGCTGGTGTTGGTCATATCACTGTCTGAGATGGCACATTGAACTCTGCCAAGTGTGGCACCATTCTCCAAACCCACATCCTCCCTTCCACACGTGCACTGTCATGTCTGTCGAAACTTGATGTTCAACCAGATAATGCCACAGATCCAGCGCCCGAAGAACTTGGCTGCAGGAGCACAGTATCCAGGTCTTATCATGGCCAGCTCAATCTCCGGACATGAGCTCCATTGAAAATCTGCGGTGGATAATCAAAAGGTTTGTTTCAAAGCATAAACCAAAGAATTAAGAAGAATTAAAAGCAGCAGAAAGAGACTAGATGACCCCTCAACAGTGTGAAAGGCTTGTAGGGAACATGGCAGCCAGGATTAGAGCTGTACTTTGTGCTAAAGGCAGGACTACTAAATATTAATTTGATGATGTGATGGTTTATTTATTTTCTGTTCGGTTTTTGAACACATTCTCTGTTATTTGTGTACTGTGATACAGACAATATTGAGAACTGACATATTGAAACTGTCAAGAACTTAGTTTTTCTTAAAAACAATAAACAATAAAAAAGAAATCATTTGTATTTGTGTGTGTCTGTTTAATGCAGCAACACCTTTTGAAACACAAAGATTTTTCCACAAATATTTCATGATAATATCTTAGATTGTGTAAAATTTCAAGGGTGTCCGAAAACTTTCTTCCACCACTGTACATTACATGAGGTCGAGGGTACAGACCAAACAATAATAACTAACCCTAAAGGGGGATTGTAAAGATGGATTTTAGGTGGCGTTTGTATGATTATAAGCTGAAACCATCTTCCCTTTTGTATTTCAACATTGCACTTTCTATCCTGCAGACTAACTTGCTCTTCAGCCTTATATACATCTCATTTTCTCTTGAAGTGCCAGACTTTCCCTCTGTGGGTGGTTCACCACTTCATCTTTACAGCAGACTTATTAACATAGGACACCACAGGGATCAGAGTCTGTTGGTGAACCTGTTTAAATAGATGTTGCAGTTGGACCCCAGCCATCAAACCCCTGGAGGTGCCACAGCATCCGGTCTTTGCCTCCAAGCTTCTGCCTGTCATATGGAGGCTGAAGAGGAAAACCCTAAGTCAGCCTTCTTGCTGGTAGGCCAAACATCATTTACTGCAGGGTCCAAAGCCTAACTGGCTCCCTGGCTGCTACATGAGAGGAGAACACAGAGGAAGTGGGCCTTCAATCCCAGTGTGATGCTGAGGATACTGGCTGGTGAAGGCACTTTGTCAAAGGGAGTACTGAGGCTTTCTACTTTGAGATGAATTGATCAGATTTTTAGTTTTATATCTATTATTGTTGCATGAAACACAGACTTTCATGTCTTGTGTGTCTTGAAGGACAAAAAAAACATATTACAGGGGACATATTATGGAAAATCCACTTGTTAAAGTCTTATATATGTAGTGTTTGGGATTTGGTTTATCCCCAAGTCCGCTGACTGTGAGATTTTAAAACCATCTCATTGTCGAGTGAGCTGCTTGAAGAGAAATACGTGGGGTAAAACGAGCCGTTCTGGATTCTGATATATCGCGATGTAGACCGTGGAGCTGCGTTACCCAATCCCTTCGGAGTACCCACGTGGTTTCCCACAGCGTCAGAAGCGTAGGATCCGCCTTCTTGGATCTCTCTGTTACAAGACAAGTTTGGCTGTGACATGAGTGCACCCAAAACTCGGTTTGAGTTGTAAAAACCCACACATTTCATTACACAGGCTGCTAGCGTCATAACGGAGTGGATTATTCTGATTTACAATTCTCCGCGTTTCGCTGGTTTCCTGGTTACAGCGATGGCGTCCTGACATCAGTGCAGAGCAACGGAGGGAACCAGAAAACAGAGCGTTCTGGCCACAGCTGACAAAGAGTGTATCTGAGGCAGATACAGACAAATACAGGATCAAAGTGGAGTTCCACAAAGAAACTTCACAGACTGTTCTAGGGGCGTATAAGACTTATTTAAACTTCCCTGAAAACCCAGTATAATATATGTCCTTTAAACACTTTTTTTTTTTTAAGTCACCATCTCTTTGGACTGTTGTTTCCTGACTACAGGGACAGGACCTGAAGGTCACATCAGACTAAATAAGTCATTACAAGGTAACCCTTTCATTAACAGTAGCTTTGGACATTTGATCCATATCCACACTTGTAGAGATATTTGATTGATTTTGAGTAAGTGGTTAGTGGACACACATATACAGTTGTGATACTAATGGTTTAGAACAGTGGTCTCCAACCTTTTTTGCACCACGGACCGGTTTAATGTTGGCATTATTTTCACGGACCAGCTTTCAAGGTGTGGCAGATAAATACAGTAAAAATAAAATAACACAACTGGAATAAAAGATAAACCCAAATGTTTCCCCTTTGTGAAGAAGCTCTTGAAAGACGTTTGGTTTCTTTTACTCATTTTCGCTAGTTTGCGGACTTATTTGTTTGGCTAACGTATCTGATCACGTGACCGAGACAAGCGTATTGACGTGTCGAGATGCAAACGAAAGTTAAGTCGGAGAGAATCTGGTTGTTTTTCAAAATAAAACGTCTTTCAGACTATAACGATCAATACAATGGAAGTTATGTAAATTATTCATTCTTTCTGTGCGGCCCGGTAACAAATGTCTCACGGACCGGTACCGGGCCCCGGCCCGGTGGTTTGGGACCACTGCTTTAGAAGACATCACATTGACTTACATTCAGGAGTTACCCTAATCCTTACCACAGTCACTACAAGCCTCACCTTAAACTAAGTCTTCAAACTGTGACTGTTTTAACAGGTTTACACACACACACACACACACACACACACACTGGTCAAATGTTAATGATTTTCTAAATCTTGCTGCTGAAATTGTTCAGCCTTGCAGATGGACAGAATACTGATTGAGAGAGTGAAAATAAAAAAGAGATGGAGGAAAGGAAGGTGACAAAGAATGGTAATGAGAGATACGAAGCGAGCGAGAGAGAGCGAGACAGAGAGAGACAGAGAGAGAGCGAGAGAAGGAATTAAAAAAATCACTACTTAAAAATAATAACCATGTCATGGCCTGATTGGTTTGGTTTTCCCATATTTAACTCAGTGGACTGAGAAATGAGAGAAAGACAGAGAGAAATGGTGGTAGATTAAAGGAGAGAGAGGGGGAGGCAGAAGGAGAGCAAAGAAAAAATGAAACAACACATCATGGATGGACTGAGGAGGAGAAAAGGGGAGAAACAACAGTTATATGGAAGGAGAGCAGAGGTGGGGGTTGTTATTATGAGAGAGCTGTGAGATTATTTAAATGTGCCGTTCAGCTTTAAAAACATTCAACACAAAACCACAAAATGCCCAGAATTACCAACAAGGGCTGTGACAGAGGATTTCAGAATAAATAGGTCAAAAGTTCAATCAAATATTGACAATTTTATGTATATTTCTCCAATTAGACTTCACATACACGTTTACAGTGAGATTAAGCTGCAGTGTTGCACTTGTGGCTGACCTGTAGTGTTGTGTGTTTGTGCTGGAGACTTGAGAGACAGCTCAGAGTTTGGTTTTCACTCCTGTGCTTTCAGATATCAACCTTATTTTACTGTTTACCGCTCACTTTCACACATGTTGGATGTGTGTGAAGTCACTACCAAATGAAAGCTGAACTTTTTGCTGCTTCACAGATTTTCACTGGGGAAAAATACTGAAGAATTTAAAGTAAATTTATTTCTACTTTCAATAAAACAGATATGGGCACATTTTAAAGCACTTTGAGCAGTGGCTCAGTCCTAAACAGTACAAGTATAAAACAGCTATTAGATGAAGTAAAAGCCTTCCAGCTCACCATAAAGGTAAACCACTTCACCTTTCTTTGGAGTATAGTCCAAAAACACTTGCACTGTTTCCTGCTTGCAACTTCATACAGGTTTAATCCAGGTTATTTTAGCCTGGACTACCTGACCATGACATTCTTCTAGAGCTACGTCCCAAGCATGGCTAAAAGTACTGTTAATAACCAAGGATGTGACCAGGGATTTAAAAGACTGATTTTCCTACTGTAGAAAAACGCTGCTGTTATCACATAATGAAAGACAAAAGTCAACAGTTTTCCTATTGTGCATTTAATGAGTAGAAAATTCTGTTTACCTTGTACAAAACCGCTTTACGTGTGAGGTGTGCGCACTGCAGAGGCACAAAGAAAAACTCATTGAAGACCAAGGCCACGCCGGATACAAATGAAGGCTCTGGATTGCCTCATTACACTGGCCTTTAAGCTCGGCCTCAGACAAGAAGTAATGAGCAGCAGGACAGCCAGTCATTAGCCTAAATAGCTGCAATGGCAAAGGAAAGTCATGTTGCTCTCAGAAGGTGACGTTTAAACCTCGGTGAGAAAATGTCGAGCTTCCTCCTGGGAAATTGTTACACAATTATACTTCTAACTCCCCTGAATTAAACATGACACGGCCTGCATTTCCCAAATAAAATCTCTCTCTTTAATTGATTATTTTTACTTGCAGGTTGGTAGAGACACTGCATGCAAGGTTTTATTGTGATAAACTTTGTGAGAGGTCATAATATAATCTTATCTATTATTCACAATGAAATGATCTCTTTTCCTTTAAGCACAGGGGCTGAAACTGAATCAAAAAGCTGCAGGGCCGTAAAGAAAATACTTAGAGTGGAAAAACTGTAACATGAACTTTGATTTCATGCTTCTGGTGCATGTATATAAGAGTGAGTGTGCCTCTGAACTCTGATTTCACGCCTCCAGCAGGCTCTGAAGCTTACAATGAGCCGCAGCGAGAGAGAGGGGAGGAAGAAAGAAGACTTAATATGAATTCAGGATTATAAAACTCATAACACCCGAAGGAGAGTTTCATTCCTGATTGAATGTTTATTGACATAAAACCTGTGTCAGTGCTGAGAGCGGTGGGAGGCTGAGTCATTTTACAGAGGGAAAATTTCATAATAAAAAACAGCTCTCCTGGCAGTTTTTATTGTTAACAGAAAAACACAGCATGGAAATATTTGTTTCTAAAAGATTTGATGTTAAGAGGTTCTGTGAATTTAAGGATGCGACTTGTCCTGGATCTGGACTCGTTGTTAGTTTTGGTTGCAGGTTTGAGACTCTAATTAATAAAGTGCTTGTTTCTTAAGATGTGTTTGAGCTTAGGTTGAGATAAAGTGCAAAATAAAATAGTAGAAAGCATCAAGGGAGAACAAGCCCCTGATTCATGTCAGATCCTGCATGTGTGTTGATTTTCAAGAAAATGTATTAAGAGGTCATGAAAGTATGAAAGCTTGTACCTCTTTAGCTCCAGTATTGGTGGTGTTTTCTTTGCCCATTTACTGGTTCTCCTTCAGCATTATCTTTGCCCATTACCGTAATAAAGTTAGGGGTTTTCCAAACATTAATCATCTGTTGCTTGGTAAACTTTTGGTTTCTTGTATTTAGTTCTGTTTTTACTCTTGTTTCTTCTAGTTTCAGTGGTTGTTTCAGTCTATGTCTGAGTCCATGTGTCATATCCCGTCATTATTCGTAGTTGATGTTTCTGTTTTCTTTCTGTGTCTCGTGTTTCCTGTTTTATTTTGGTAGTCTTGTTCCTTGAGTTTGTGTCCAAGTTTTATTTCCTGTCAGTCGTGTCACACCTGTTCTGATTTGTCTTGTCACACCTGCTCCCTGATTGTCCTCACCACCTGTGTTTCATTGTGGCTCGTTACCTTGTGTATTTAACCTCGTGTGTCTCTTTGTCTGTTTGAAGCCTTAGTTCATGACCCAGCCATTTGTTCATGTTTTGGTTTTACAAATAAAATAAAATAAAAATAAAAAATAAGTCTATGCATAAGTTGCTAAAAAGTAAAAACTTCTTGGGCTTGGCTCACAGGTATTAATCTCCAAAGATATTTATTCATGTGCATCATAATTATAGAAAAATACAATGCTCATAATTTCTACTGCATGTAGTTCATGCGGTTTTCCTAGTAAACATTTATCAGTAAATGCTGCATCTAAGTAGTACAAGTGCTTACATGCTGTTACTCTGCCGTCTTTCCTGATTGTGTTGCAGTTGCCGCATTAAATTATGATGTTTGCCTGACTCTATTTTTCTAAACTTAACAACCAACAATATGTGAGTCTCAGCTCCACCACCTCCTTATCTTGTCTGTGGCACAGAGCCACACATCCACTTGTTTCCACTGATGATAATATAGTTTTATGTTATTAAAGGAGCAGTTGTTTACTAAAAAGCTGATGTTCCTCAAACAAGATAAACAGTACATTTGTTAGGCTATTTTCAGCTGCAAATTAATACACATTTGGTGGTCTAGTGAGTATTTCCTACAGCGGGATGATGCATGTAGGACTGACTCGAAATAAACTGCAGCAGCCATGTTCATGATAATGAAGGAAAATGTCTCCCAGTGCAGCACTGAGCTGATGTGCTTTTAATAGTTTTTGGACAGCAATGGAGATCTATGGCACGGAGGAATAAGATATTTCAAGCTTTGGATACACTTTGGGAAGTGGGAGAAAAATTGATGTTTTCTTGGAGTTTGCTCACAATAAAAAAATAG
Source organism: Pseudochromis fuscus (assembly GCA_900323345.1). Taxonomy (NCBI): domain Eukaryota; kingdom Metazoa; phylum Chordata; class Actinopteri; family Pseudochromidae; genus Pseudochromis; species Pseudochromis fuscus. The sequence continues at coordinate 13,803 of OOFC01003429.1, read as the reverse complement.
CATATATCCAGATTTATTCTTCAGAAAATACTTTGTCAAATCCTCCTCAGGTTTCAAAATATGCAGGGACCTAATGTGCCATTTAACACACTACTTATTGTGAAACATTTTCCTTTTCACACTGACCCCTTTAAGCCGAGGCTACATAATAAAATTTCTACCTGGAAAAAACATCCCAGTATTCAATCAGTCATAGCTCCACCACTGTGAGGCCAAAATGAACAACCCTCGGCTCTACGGATCAGAGACACTCGGGAGAATTTTGAAATACAGTAAGTCTTTCTGTCTCCATCACCAGGCTGGAGGGAGAGCAGAGAAACTCAAGCAAAAAGGGACATTTTTACTTCCACCCAGTTCAAAACTGTAGCAGCCAGCCCTCCTCACTCAATGTGCCAAGCTGTTTGTGTTTTAATAACAGTCATGGCCAGGCCCTGCTACAGGCTACATAATATCTCACCTCCCCAAAAAGCAGATAAACATGATGCACAGACACCACAGTGTGTACATAGAGCATAACTTTTGTTCATGTAATTTTTATGGCTCGTAGAGTTTTCCATTAAAAGTTAACTGTCAGTCACTCTTCTGTTTGTTTTTCTTTCCCACAGAAGACGCCTGGTATAAATCCAGTAAAGTTTACACTGATTCATTTTCCCTGGGCTGAAATGTGCTGACTCCCTCCTCCCCGTGATGGACAGAGATATTACACCTGTCTGACTTTTAGGGCAAAAAACTTGCAGCAATAACAATTTCCCAGCTCACAGCGTATGACTGCACCGTTCAGGCAGAGTGAGTGTGTTATGAAGTGAATACAGGCCTCGCTGGTATTCCCTTTATGTTGCAACCTCTGTAAACAGCGTCTCCACACACTGATTAACTTTCCTCTCTGGCTTGTTGTCTTTCTTTCAGGCTATTTATGTGTTCCTCCACTCTTCTGTTTTTTTATTCTTCATCTTTGCTTCACTAACCTCTTGCCTCTTGTTTTTCTGGTTATCCTTCTTATTTCTGTTTTTTTCTTTAAACACTTTTGGTTTATAGGGGTAGCAAATTGTTGGATAATGCAATTAAACTTTTCTAAACAACACTGAATGGAGCTTCAGCTGGATATAAATCCTGCCTATGTAGGGGCTCAAGCAAACATTTCCAAGATAAAGGAGCTGCCTCGAAAGTTAAGACAAGACATTTTTTTGTTGCACAAAAAAGGCAAAGGTTTAGAGGAGATTTCTAACAGACTTTTTAAGTTCAAAGAAAGACATACAAGTTATGGTACAAAAGTAAACTCCCTGGGCACATAAGACATCAGACCTCTGAAGACAGCAACTGAGAAAAACTCTTGAATTATGGCCTAAGACTGAAATATGACTTTAGTATCGACTTTAGGGGTTAAATAAGAGTATGTTAAATGCAATTAGTAGACGAAACACTAAGGTATCAGAATCAAACTTCTCAACCAAAATATCTTGCAGGTTATAGGATGAATTACAAAGCTAAGGAAGATTCGAACAACCGTACAAACATAATATCTTAATTTAAAAAACGTATTGTGTTTAAAATGATTGTTGCTGTTGCATGAAGTACTTTCAGTGTCGAAATCTCACATAGACTCTGAACCCAAACAAGTGTGTTGTTTGCTCTTCTCTGCAAGTGCAATTACAAAAACCTCTTTCCCGTAAGTTGAGTCATTTTCTTCACATTCACAGGTGAGTGTTACACGACTGCAGAGGTAAGATTTGTGGTAAAAATAATAAGTTAGTGAAAATGAATGATCAAAAAATACTCTGCTTTACTTCCAAGTAATAGTTTTTATATCAAGAATATGCCAGGGCTGCTTGTCCTCCTTATTGTGTGAAGTTATTTTTAAATCACATTTTCTTTGGTATTGGAAGGAGATCCTGTCATCTCTGTAAGTTGTTTTCATCTTGTGTGATGAAACAGCAGTAATACATAAAGTCAGCGAAGGTGGAAGCAACAACAGAACAACATGCAGAGCAGAAGAATCAGGCGGGTTTACTTTTTAAAAAACACTCTTGACCAAACTGTAACAGCAAGAAAGATGCAGAGGTGACATGTCTGGAAACAACTCCCTGCACGTGTTATCCCTTGTTTCATTTGCACAAAGTACATTTCCTGCTTTTTCATCTGGCTGTGACAACACTGGAAACTGTGCTCTTTGTTTTGGGTTTCAGATGCGACGGTGCTCTCAGTCACAATGAAAAACTCTGTGGTGTTGTGCCTGGCTGTCAGCTTTGCCATGTTCGGATTTGGTAAGAAAAAGAGAATTGGGAAAAAGTTTTTTTCGTATTTATTGTTTCTCACTAGTTTTCCCTGAAACGTGCAGAGAAGTGAGGCTAAGTCAGAGAGATTATCTGCCCCAGGGAACATTTTAGCAGAACGGTGACTTTCCACTTCACTCATATTCATTCATAATATTTTCTGGGATGTCTCTGGACATGCAGTTTGCTTTGTGCATGGTTGGGTTGGAGCTTTCTGTTTGGATTATTGACAAGTGTTTGAAATAATTTAGAAACACAACATGTTACATTTTTTTGTGTAAATAAACAGTTTATTTTTGTTGTCTAGGTTTTCACAATCCAGCATACAATAAAAAAGTTTACACCCTGAACAGGCACTTTGGATGTAACTTTTTCAATGTAGTCATCTGACTTAAAAAAGTATTAGAAAATAGGCACGGAAGAACTGGAAAACTGAAGTGATACGTTTTTACCAGGAAGTGGAAAAAGCAAAAATCATCATGGACAAGCAGTGTGTTATACAAATATAATTTATTGTCATTTTCAAGGGAAAATGAAATTTAAGTTTCTCCTACTTAAGGACGGGATCTTCAGTGTCCTCGATGGACATCAGGTTGTTATGTTGAAACCCAGTTATGTTGTTAAAATGTAAATACTGATGAATTACAAAGGAAAACACACAAACACATCTTATTGGATGATGTTGTTGTTTGGGCTTTGACTAAAAAAAATAGTTTGACAGTTGAGGAGACAGTGCAAACAAGGATCTATCCCAAAATAAAACCGTCATTGTCCAGACACTTTAAAAACTCCTGTAATCATAACACAATCTGAAGTGTAACAGTGTGTTTTGGTTTTATGAAGTTACTACTGTGTGTGTTTGGTCCAGTTACCAACCTCCTTCATACAAACACACGAGTGGTATCAATCTTCTCATGTAACTCTCACCAAGAAGTTAAACTCTTCCTTTAAATGTAGGAAGCTTCGACTCCTCCTCCTTAATTAAAGGCTGATCTCAGATGTGGACATCTCTGAGAATAGCCCTGAAATGAGTTTGGTCTCTGCAGGCCTCTCTCTGCAGTGCTACTCCTGCCCTGACGGCTCCACCAGCAGCTGTGAGGTCACACAGGAGTGCAGCCAAGGTGAAGACAGCTGCCTCAAACTCACCAGCGGAGGTAAGCTTGAGCCAGGAGGAGAAGTTCAAAAAGTACAACATTAAAACATCTGTCGTGACACAAACGTAGCAGTTACCAGTTATAATAAATATAATGCTAATGACCTCTCCCTGTCTCCCCTCAGATAAGACCTACACCACATGTATGAGGTACTCAGACTGCGACTTCACCACTCTGAGTGTCAGATACATCCTCCCTGAATTCACCTTCAACTGCTGTCAGTCCAAACTGTGCAACACTAAGGAGAAGAGTTTTGCCGAGAAACTTCGGGATTTCTTTGGTTAGGGGACAAAATACAAGAAGAAAGTGATTCCTACATGTGTCCCTCAACTGTTGCTTTGCTGCTGTTATAACCTCGCTGCTAAAGTCTGAATAAACTGGGCTAACTTCATGTTGCCCCTCAGTCTCAGTTCATTGGTTTTCTTTCAACAACTCAGTGTTTCTGGTTCTGAGATCTGACACTGGGGTGAACAAAGCTACAAAGTAACATTTCAGCGTTTGACTGAACTGATGCCAGGGACAAACTGAGAAGGAAACTGGAGGGTCTGCTGGTGTGTTCGTGCAAGTGTGGTTCACTGCAGACCATATGTCTTTCTGCTTTTATAAACACTGCAAAAACCATCTAATTTTAGTCTGATACAAAGATGGACATGAATGGTTACAGAAAAGATGTTCATCAGTCACAAGCCTAAAGTGGAGAATCGTTGTTTGTTAGAAGCTACATATTTTTATTTCTTTCATTATCTATTACTTTTAATATTTTTTTTTCCCTAAATAATCTGATTTGTATCAAAAAGAGGTTTAAATACCATTTTCTAACTCTGCCTCATAGATTATGTATAAGCCCAACAAACAGGTTTTAGCTGCCAGGTCATGAAATTTCCTTCAGTTGATTTTTCTTTCAATCTAGTACCGTATTTTCCGCACTATAGGCGCACCTAAAACCCTTTAATTTTCTCAAAAACCGACAGTGTGCCTTATAATCCTATGCGTCTCATATATGGATCAATATAGATTGATTGAACGTTTGATTTACTGTAGCGGTATCAGACTGTTTCTTTTACGTGTTTACTGAATCAAGGAAAAGTTCCCTCCACGTTTGTGATGCACTAACTACATAATAAAAAGTTGCACTACCTGTTGTGCCTTGCTGTTGGTAAAAGATAATACTACGTCACTGACGTTACCTCGGAGAAAAAAATAAAACATCTGTTCATGTTGCTTTGAACTGCGACAATTGGAGTTGGAAATACATTGTTTTCATTGAAGGCGGCGCAAATACCGAGTAAGAGCTACCAGTACGTACAGTACTGTATTGTGAATGTACTAGCTTGTTTTGGGAGTGAAAAGAGTTGTCAGAACGTTGGTTTGTTTTCTATTAATAAAGTTTGACTGACTGACTTATCTGACTGTTTTGTTGACATTCACTTTAGTGCAGCTTCATCTAGATGGATGATAACACAACCCCAGACACTACAGTAGTTTCTATTCTATACACCTTATAATGTGGTGCACCCTATATATGAAAACAGTTTTAAAATAGGCCATTCATTGAAGTTGCGCCTCATAATCTGATGTGCCTTTTAGTGCGGAAAATACGGTACTATAGCAGTTTAAACATGTTGGTCCTCTTGGCTATACCATCCAATAATATAAAGACCCTTGTCATAACCTCTCATCCAAAACAGCTTTATAATCTTTTAATAAATAATTTTGTACGTGTAGTTAAACTTTCACAATTTATAAACCCTGAATAATAAAATAATGTTACTGCACAGGTTGGTTATTTTACTTTGAGGAAAATTAAAACAAATTTAATATTTTGAGAGTTTTTAGGAAAGAATCTGAAGTTTGTTTGTAGACGTTTGTTTCCATCTTGAGATGCACGCTGAAGCTCGCTTGAAGCTAAAAGTCACAAAGTTAAGTGAGTTCAGTTTTTCCTTTTCTTGTGACAAACAGGGAGGGACACAGAAACATAGATCATACAGACAGATGGGTCGACACCATGATGCTCTTTGTGGCTCAGTGGGCCAAAGCACACACCACATCCACTCAGAGCCATGTATGATTGTTGGTTTTCAAAAGCTCGCAGTGAGAGTCTTAAACTCAGTGAAGCACAACAGCAGCCTGAAAACAGTCTAAGAAAACCAACACTGAGGTCCAGGGCTGTGAGTGTCTGCTGCCGCCCTTGCATAATAATTAAGATTGAATTGAGTTTTGAAACAAACTGAAACAATTCTTCCCCTACAGCCGATTATAGAATAATGTGGAGAGGACAGTGTGTGTGTGTGTGTGTGTGTGTGTGTCTGGGGCCTGTTTCTGCAGCACTGAGTAAGTACAATGTCTTAATTTGTTGACTTTAATTAAAAGAAGGACAACATCTGTTACCTGAAACAATGTGTGTATGTGTGTGTGTTATTCTATCCTCATGAGGTCCTCACACATCACAAAATTAGACTGAGTGACGAGTTTTAATTTGGACATAAAAAACATGTCTTTAATTTAGAAAGTCAAAGGTTATTAGAAGTCTTGACACTTAGATGTCCATCAAAGCTTGGTGCCATTGTATGGAAATATAGGTGTGTGTGTGTGTGTGTGAGTGTGTACACATGCTACAAGCCTGTCCAGGTGGCTAGATAATTAAAAACATTTCTCACACTTGATTTTACATTGAAATTTCAACACTAACATCTGGCTGAGGGAGGGAGGACAAGACAGGTGTGTGTGCTTCAGTGTGTGTGTGTGTGTGTGTGTGTGTGTGTGAGTGTGGAAA
>OOFC01003425.1:16615-81178 GCA_900323345.1 Pseudochromis fuscus | reverse complement strand
TACACCAAAATACTGCAATAACTGCTCAGAGTGATGGTGGTATAGAGGAAGTTTCAGGGCCTCAGTGCATGTATGTTTATTTTAATAACTTACCTTCGTCAGACCGTGACCTTTGACCTCCCTGGGTGTGGTCTTTGACTACGGCCGTCCTGTGGGTGTGGTTCGGCGATTGCAGAAAGCTCAGGAAATGAATGTTTTATCAGCCTGCGCAAAGACAACAAAAACAGCAGTGTAGTGGGTGGGAGAGGAGATATGTCTAAATTTAACTCATCAGCTGATGCCAAGTCAAATAAAATCAAGAGCGGACAGTTTCCTGTTGGTTTTCTTTCCAAAACATCTGGAATTTCATTGGCCAGATCGTATCTACGTTTACTGGAGCCGTAAATGTTACAGATGCCATATTACAGCTATAAAATCAGAGACTTGTTGACAGGGTGGGATCTGCACATGAAGTTAACATATTTCACACTGCTGGTGTTTCTTGGTGTGTTCCCAGAGCTCTTATCATTTTGATAAGACAAGCAGCACCCAGACCCACCAATCACAGGCCTGCATGGTCTCCCACATATCGCTGTTTGATCATTTGTCATCATTTGTTGCATTACTCAGTCAAATTGGTACCTCGCAGTCTACAGCATGTAATTACCTTGTGTTTCTGCTTTCTCTGCAGCGATAGAAAGCGCTCTTCAGATGCCTGATGTATTCAGGTGGTGCAGTGAAGAGGGAGAGCAGCACATCCTACTCATTCACTGTAAGAGAGTATGTGGGAGGAGGTGAAAGCAGGCAAGCTTTCACTGTGTGCAATGCCCTCCTCGAAAGCAAAATTAGAACATGAGGCACGCTCAATATGCAGAGGAAAAATATGCCTGGCAGGAGATTGCTGCAGTTTTTTCCCTCCATTTATGGTTAGATGCAAACGTAACAAGCAATTCCTGCTTCACAATAAAAGAATTAGCGCTATCCTCAAAGTAGTTAAGGATATCACAAGGAAATTAGCAGAGATAATATATACATGCCGGGGGTGGAGGTTTGTCCCTCCCATTTTTTCAGCCCAGTCCAGTCCTATCTAAAAGCTTGTTCTCCAGAACCTCCTCTGTCAAGTTTTCTTGCTTTCCTATGAGAATAGGCAGCCGCCGCCACAGAGCAGCCGAGGGAGTTCAGGAGATCAGAGGCAAAGCAGCAGTTGCCTCTCTTCTGGGAAACCAGATGACCCTCGTCAAAGTGATAATGTAAACAGCTATCTAGCAAACGGCTGGAACCGTGGGAGTTTGAAATAAAACGTGAAGAATTCTCCTGCAGGAAAGGAAAAGTGTAAAAAAACTGCCAGAACTGTAAGTTACATTCATTTTACCTTTTTATCCATGGATTCAGGCATTTGCTATAGCTGAGATCAAAGCAAATCAGTTTTATGGCACGGTGAAATTTTGTGAAATGTGGGCTTTGAAGCTTTTGGAAAGGATATTTTCAATACACCGATAAAGGATAAAGGGCATTTTGTGGTCCAGGAATAAGACATTTCTGAGCAAAAAGTTGTGATACATGTTTTTAATAGAGAGATTTCCTTGTGTACAGCATAAAGAAAGTCTGTACATGATCTACACAGTTTCTAAGTTTTTTGTTTTTTTTACTTGTGTGTGTTTCTACTGTATTTTCTAGATGCAGTGGTGCAGTAGATCTTTATTTCCTAACTGGCCTGTCTGCAGCTGCTCTGTCAGCTCCAGCTGCAGAGGCTTCAAACAGCTGCTTTCAATTAATGTCAACCTCAAGAAACATTACTCTGAACAAGCATTTGTTGACTTTAGATGTGGGGCTGGGGCAGCACAGGATTTCATAATATGTGTGTCTGGTGATGTGAGTTATAGACAGCCATAAAACCAGAAAGGCAGGTTGTGACCCAAACCCATTCACCCATACAACAGAATAGAAGATACTTCATTCATCCCCTTTGATTGTACCTGTTTCACACTTTTATGAATTTTTAGATTGAGTTTTATGTTGTCATCAGCTCCTTGCTAAATTCTTAATTCATAATAAATGGCCTTTACTGCAGTAAATTGGGGTATTTTTCAGTTTTCAATAAATGTCAGGTTTCAAGATGAATGAGAGAGGTTTACAGGAACTTTACAAAACTCAAAACCACCACTTGATTTTTTCATAGTGTTGATTTAAATGTGACAACATACATGGGTTATGTTAGCCAGACCGCCACCTCAGTGTCAATTAAAGTGAACCACACACTAACCACCAGATCTCCAAAATGGAGGCCCTCCAAAGACAACCACAGCGGGGACTACAGCCAGCTCCTCCGCTTATGTAAACAAAGTCTGTCTCTTTCCACACAAATGCAATGTGTGTGTGTGTGTGTGTGTGTGTGTGCGCGCGCTGATGCAGTTCTACACCCAAATTCTGCGAAGGCACCGATCCAACTGTAACAATGTAAATTGTTTCAGGTTCAAAGTGTCCTCTGTTGCTGCCACCCACCCTGCTGAGGGGGTGTAGCACGACCATTTTTAGCAAGTGGTGGAGTGATATATTCTGTGTGAAGCCATCAAAACAATGGTATTGTTTTGTAGCAAAAAAAAAAAAAGTGGTACAAGTTCTCTTCACTCTACAAAACCTTTGTGTGCAAGTTTGGCTGAAATCCAATGTGTATTTTTAATATACAGTATACCTGAAAAACTACAGTCAGGAAGTTGTTGTTTCCAGTTGGGAAAGTGCAGTTTGATGCCTTTTTGCCCACTAACTTTTGATTTGATTTTAAAAATAGACCAAACACGGGGGTTTGACAGTGTGGAGACTCACACATTGTACCGATCAGCCATTTAATTTGTCTAAATGTGCTTAGAGTTAGACAGTTTTATTATAATGTCTGCATAACAGAACTGAAAACATTTATCCAACCTAACATTTAGAGTGTTGAAGGCATGCTAAATGTGGACTAAAAGTCCTTGCGGTCAGGGTTTTGAGGTTGTAAAGCTGTGATTATTTAGTGATGAAACTATTAAAGAAAAAAAAATTGAATATAGAGATCTGGAAACAAAAATGTCTCTGCTGGCAAAAACCTACAATCAGTCAGCATCATTTAGCTTGCACCAAGGTTAAGGGTGGGTGAGTTGATAAAAATGGTGCCTCACAGAAATGGATATCCGGGAGGGAGAGGACTGAAAGGGCTATGGCCAATATTTCAAACATGTCTGTAGGAGGGGAAGCAGTTGTGATTTCCCAGTTGAAGGAAGAAATGAGGAAATACTTCAGACCTTTTTTTTGTTTTGTTTTACCCTGTGCTCTAATTACCAAGAGGAACAATCAGTCAAAGAGGCAGGATAATCAGGGTTATGTTTGTTTATGAGATGAACAGGTTCTCCTCAGTCGATTGTATCCATCAGCTGATACAGTTATGGTGTGAAAGTGCACATTATCTGGCACCTGTATTCACTGTTCTCCGTCTAATTTTGCCTCAGAAAAGCATAAGCATTGGTTACCATGGTAACCAACCTGAGACAAAGTTGTCACCCCCTCCCCTCCCCCCTCTCTCCAAATGAATCATCATAAAAATGTACAGCTCTGAATGTTAGCAGTTTCTGATCGGTAAGAAAAAAAACCCTGATGGTGACATGTCTGCAATTTAGATCCTACTCTGCAGACTTCTTAAAGCTGTAGTCTTCAGTCCTGCAGTGCTTTGTGTCGGCACACAGGCTAGATTCAGACCGACGTCTTCCTCCTGACAGCTTGAACAGCAGAGAGGAGAGATTCTGCAGACGCAAACTTTTTTTTTTCTCTCCTGTAAAGAGGGGGATCTATTTGATTTAACCAGGAAACATCAAGTTTAATAACATCCAATGAACCGAAACAGCACCTACAGCCCGGTTTGATGAGGTCTAGTGTGACTGGACTGTAACACAAATAATAAATGTAATGACCCGAGAGCTAAACAGTACAGAACGATCAAAATACTATGTGTAAGAAATGAGACATAAAAAAATAATGAAATGCTGTTTGAGTTTTCCAAAAATAATAATGGCTACATGGTGTTGGAGGCTGCATGTACCAGCTGTATGGGATATGTGTTTGTCAGGATTTTTTGGAGCCACATTTAGGAAGAAAATCTTAACTCCAACTGGAGCATTTTTTCCTTACCTTTGTTTTTAGATGTCCCTGAAGCTTATACACATGCAATACTACATCCCTGGAGTAAAATTTATATTTAGCTACAACAACAACCGATGACTACCTCCACCAAACGAGTTGTGTTTTTACCGGAGATGGTTTGTTTGTCTGTCAGTCTTTCTGGGTGGGTTTTTTTTTTTTTGAGGGATAGGGATTTACCCAAAGAACAAATGATACAATTTTGAAACATGGGACCCTGTCTGAAAAACAATAAGAAAAAAAGTCACTATTATTTATAATGTTTTTGTGTTGTTTATATTGTTATTGTTTGTTTGTTTAAAGTCTACACACATGCAGGATGATAATGTCTATCATCAACATAGAAACAATTTAGTGGAGATTGGACATGGATTGGTGGAGGTTTGTGCTCTCTGAATGTGTTCTAGTGATTAAAATATTGTTTAATTCATCTTCTTGTTTAGTGTCCAGGCAAGGAAGTGACTAAGCTTATTATCCAAAATGTCAAACACACTATAGTAGAAAAGTTGTGATATCATGATGTACTAAGCATCAGCAAATAAAACTATGTAAACAAAGAAACTATTTGGTGATCAATTTCCTTCGGGATGAATAAAGTGTTATCGCATCGTATCGTATCGTATCGTATCGTATCGTATCGTATCGTATCGGCCTTCATTTGTATATATAGTAGACCAATACATGTACATGGATCATGCCTTGGTGGTGATTGTGCTCTAGTTCTTTATAAAATAATAAATTTCTTGTCATTGAAACACACTCCGTGATCTTAGCATCCACTCACGAATAAGTGTAGAATTAAGGTTGACCCCTTAACACTCACAGGCGAGCACACAGGCTCATTTTGAATTATCGCTGCAAAGCACAAAATCTTCACAATTCAAACTGTGTAAACCATTTTAAGATACCAATAGCACAGCAACAGTAGCTGCAGAAACACTTCCTAATAAGAGTGCATACACAGCAAAATTGCACTTTCTTATCTTTCCTGACATCCATAGGGGGAACCATACTTGTTAAATCACTTTGTGCTCTCTTCCCTATACATTTTTCCCATACTGAACAATCTGTGTGCTGTATTATGTACCCGTTAAAGACCAAAGATGCCTCCCTCAACTTTTCCCTGTTCAAAGCAGCCAGATAAAGCAGCAGCCTCAGTGTGAGTGTAAACCTCTTCAAACCCAGCAACAGCAGAGAAAAGACCAAACCACAGAGAGACAGAGGATCCACAGGTCAGAAGGTGGCGTCATGCATCCTACTTTTTTAGTACAACATGCTCTGCCCACCACAGAGTCAGACTTCTCTCTTAAGCCAAAGTTCAACCGCGACCCGACACCGGTCGTCACTCTTTGTGCTGACGTCTCGCAGGTTTTACTTTGGATTTACTCCGGTTCGCATGGTGGTTCCTCATCCAGCACGACACCCTGACAGCTCTCCCCTGCTCTTCTCTAAATCTTTATGATGGAGAATCAGCCAGGAGTTTTTTTCCTTGTCATACTGTGCAGTTTCTCATGACTTCACTGTTCACAAAGAAATGCAGTTTGCTCTGTTTTGCTTCTCGGTTCTCTTCAGCTTCCACCACAAAGTTGGTGGTTATCAACCAACTTTTACTTTTTCATTGTATCAGAATTTGGAGGCATTAAATTCATCACGGGGGAATTTCTGAAGAACTGATAAAATAAAATTGAGTCATCTTATCCCAGGTGATTATTTCTGAGTAACATTTCTTATCCAATATCTCTTGGATTTCTTCCACAAAAGGATAATATGACTATTTTCCAGCATTTCCAGAGTATTACTGTACTGTACATGATTTATTTCAATCATATGATTTATTCAGGGATCATTTGCATGTCAGTTTAAGACTTGACAATGATGTGCTTTTATTTTTGCATGCATCAATATCCTCAGCAGTAATCTGTATGAATGGGATGCCGACTAATAACACCTGACATTTGGTCAATGCTTTCAAGATAGGCTGCCTTCGCTAAAAAGTTCAAACAGTCAGCAAGAATGTGGGGGCTGGAAGGTGGGAGGATGTTGTGCGCAGACATTTAAGCTTGCATGTGGTTTCAGTGGGAACTCTGCCAGAAACTGGGAGGCTGGGTTTCAGGGTTTGAGGGGGGGTCACACCACTCGGGGTCACACCAGTGAGAAAGTTCTGGTTTTCATTACATTAACCCATATGTCCACATATCTGCCCCGCCTCCCAGACTCCACTCTGTTTCCTGGAATTGTTATGTCAGTGAGTGATCCAATCCTTCTCTTTCTTACTCCCCGAATCTAGATGTGCGTGTGTGTGTGTGTGTGTGTGAGTGGCTTTGATTGTGTGTGATTAAGGAGGTAATAACTCTGTGGGCTGGCACAAGCAGTGCACAGAGAAAATTAGAGATTCCAAGAGTTGTATTCATTTAAAATGGAGAGAATTTGAATATTGCTTTAACAGTCTCCTGAGAGGCTGACCGGCAAGACAGAGAGGTGGAGGAGAGGTGGCAGGAAGAGGAGGGATCCCTGCTCTTTTCCAGATAAATCTGTACAGCTTCACTTTTATCTTGATCTTATCTCCTGTTTAGGGCAGAACAGACAATTTAATTCACTTGAAGAAAAGCAGCAGGGAAGTGTTTCTGAAGCAACCTAGCATGGGGCTTCAATAACTGATGTTATAATCACCATATTACCATGAGATGAAAACATGTGGACTACGATTTCCAAGGAGGAGAAGCAGGCACATTCAGCGACGTTGATTTATCTTTTAAAGCGAACAAGCAGTGGATAAATAATCCAGAGTATGTATATGATCAGCACATGAAAGTGAGCTTGTGCTTGTGGATGTGGGATTTAGTGTGATATGAATAAAATAATCAGAAATAGTCTTTCGTCTTTGAGACAGCGTCTGTGATTCATTGCCTTCTGTGAGCAAACATCCTATATTATGGAAAAACTTTTTTTTTTGAGGGAAGCACTTGTTCTGGCTTTGAAGTTGTCTGTTTTGGTATGGCTGGGCCATATAGCTTTGATGAAAACCTCCACTGAGCTGCTGTGGGAACACAGGAGCCTCTGTTAGTTATGAAATCAAGTGGCAGGAGTTAATGAATCACACACACACACACAGGGATAAAGAGGGCGAGGGAATAAGATTTATCTGAAAAACTTTTGGAAAAAAAAAACTCTTTAACAAGTTCCTACAGAGATATTAGAGATAACATGATAGCACTGGGTTGTCGTGGCTGCAAAACCCACGCAGGGATATTACAGGGAAGCTACAGTATGGCTGTAAAGAACCAGTCCTGAGAAGCCATTCCTTTGTCCCGCTGAATACATACGGCCTAGTGGGTGGATAAGTGAAGTCACATGGTCACTTTTCCTTTTTCCCACACAAACACACCCACAGCCTCCTCCATGCAGCCACTCTTCACTCTTCAACTCACTACTTACCCACAGCGGACAGTCTGCTCCGTCTGGATACTGGAGCTGCACTAGTTGCGCACTGCAAGCTTTTATATTTATCAACAATGTATCGGGAATAACGTCCGCGTGCTTCACCTTTCTCCACTTTTCTAACGGACTAACACGACATCACGCCGACAGGAGGCAGTTACTTTGCTTCAGGTAATTTTCAACTTACAGTAACAGTTTTACGCGCGGCTTCATGTGTTCGCTTTGTGTTTTCATACATGTCTCCAACTCTGCCCCTGCTCCTGCTCCACTAGTCTAAATGGTTTTAAAGTTGTAATTTGATGCCATGCACCGAGTGGTTGGATAACAGGCTGCAGTGGAAGTGTTATTTTGGCTTCAGTGCAGTGAAACTATTTCATTTCCAGGCCTGAATGTAACGCAGTCCTGCTTGTATCTCCTGTATCTCCCTCCCTCCCCCCTCCTCATCCAGGTAACACCGCAGCGCCAGAGGTGCTAACCGCTCTCCACATCATTTACATGAGGCCTACCTTTGTTTACTGTTGACCAAGCTTTATTGGCTCTTCCTGAAGCTGCTTTTATCTCACACTGTTGGAGTTCCCACCATCTGTGCAGAGAAGACAGATACATGGAGCTTTGCTGCTAAAACCCTCCAAGAAATTGAAAATAAAAGTGGCTTTCTGAGTGTTCATATCCATTGTTGAAATCATTTAAAAATTCTTGTTCACAGCAGCTGTGACTAACCTATCATTTTTTTGCACATCATCAGCTTTGTACGCACAAAGCAGCGTCAATCATATAACAATGTTCTCGTCTCTTTTGTCTCCATCTCTGTAAATACATGAGTCACCACAGCACCCATACAGTATCATTTCTGCTAAAACAACCTCGGTTGCCTTGACAGCCTGAATGTAAAATAAGCTGCAATGTTTTTCTCTTCTTTTTTTTCTGCTCCTTGTCTTTCAGAGAGAGAGGAGAGGGCCTTGCAGTGAGGACATGAGTCTGGTGGACGTGAGGCAGACGGTGGGGTCTCTGACCCTGTCCCTGTCCAGCAATGACCCTAAGGAGCGCTACTTTGACCGCGTGGACGAGAGTGACCCCGAATACCTCCGGAGCAGGAACATGTCGCCGGACCTGAGGCAGGACTTCAACATGATGGAGCAGAAGAAGAGGGTCACCCAGATCCTGCAGAGTCCGGTACGTAGCCCGCAGCTCCATATAAAGTGCCCTCCTACACACGAGCCTTCGCAGCGTATGAGTAATAAACAGCACTTTGAAAGCCAGAGAGACATACCCTACTTTCACACAGGACCAAGTGTAATGCATTGTTTTTTCTCCTGCTTGTGTGAAGGTCATTTCACATAATGCACTGTACTTAGGCATGATATTTCTCTGTAAAATAGTTCTACCATCGTCTCTGTCCAAGCATATGAACATTATTTAGGAGTTAGTATTATAAGTCTCTCTGTATTTGTGTTTATTTCTTTGTTATAATGTAACAGACTAAGCCTCTTACAGAATATCCTCAGCAATTACTTTGTTTACATGAAATTTCCTTTTTAGCTGAAACAACTTTCAGATATCAGAATATTGGCTGGTTTTCTATGTCTGACTGAATATGTTTAGGATTTGAACTTATGGTCAAATAAAACTTACAATTTGCAAACCTTATCTTAAGCTCTGTGGAGTTAAAGTGGAAATTTCTTACTATCTTTGTTACCCTGATTGTAGCACTTTACATTTTGCAACATTTGCCAGTTTATTAGTTGCACCCTGCTAAATCTAACTGTCAAGTACAAGAGAGGATGTCGTTTTCTGGTGCTGTTAAACCGTGTTGCATTATACAGAGAGGTGTTTCTGTTATTTAGTCTACTTTCATTGACATACAAGAGATGGACTGATAGAAACACCAGTGTGTGTAAATGGAGTTATAATATCAGTGTAATATAACCCAAATGGATCATTAACAGGGCAGTGCAGCCTGCTGAGACGAAGCACAAGTAGGTGCAGTGAACACATGCCGATGAAGGAAATAAGACGAGCCCACACTCATCTACGATTGCATAACAGAGCCAACAAGTGCAACTCATCTCATCACCATGGGAACCGTGGTCGGATGGAGCAGAATGCCAGAGCTTAGCTGCAGCTCACAGGCAAATAGTGCTGTTTCACAAGATTCACAGGCTACTCTTGATGCTAAAATTGATGGTGGGGTTTAATGCCGCCCCCCTGTGTCTAATGAACCCCCCCTTTTCACAGAGGTACAAAGAGCTTTTTAAGTAGCCTTTCGTGATTTGTGTACAGTTGTAATAAGGAGCATCTGGAAGCACACTGCGCTCCCTGACAAATCCCGAGGAGGTGCTGGAATGAGGTCAAAGTTAGGTTGTGTATACGTGTTTCCCCCTAAGTAAAGTGTTTTGTTTACAGGTGTTTAAAGATGAGTTGGAAGGCCTTATCCAGGATCAGCTGACGAAGGGCAACAATGCTTCAGGTCTCCTGGCGCTGAGACAGATTGCTGACCTGGTGATGGCCAGCACCTTGGGAGGGGCTGGCCCCTTGACTTCGCCTATCAGTGAGTGGCAGTGTGTGTTTGTGTGTGTGTGTGAGAGTGTATCCATCTATCTCCCTTTGGACCTGATTGTCATTCAGCGTGTATCCGCTGTCTGTGTGCATTATGCAGGCTGAATATCTTCATTGTCAGAGGCTGAATTCTCAGACTCTTGTGACACTCAACAACCCTGAGACAGCAGAAAAGGCCGAAAGTTGTTGACAGCATTCTTCATTGTCACCGTTGCGATTAAGCAGCCCTCATGACCAGTCTTGATAACAAATTGTAGCAGTTTGCAATGCTAATTGTATTAGCCTGACCTGTTTGCCTTGTGATTTCGGGGAGGTCACAGAGAACTGCCGCGTGGAGAACTTCAATTATAGAAAGTCCAACAATCAGGATGTAAATGTTTGGGAACTGTCACACAAGGAAGTTGCTGAAACTCCTTTAAAAAGCTAAAGTGGCTGTAAAAGTTCAGGTCCTGTATCATTAAATGACCGTATTTGGCCTTACAGTCCAAAAATACCCCGTAGTTTTATGTTGGGAATTCTGAGAAAAGCCTTTTTTTCCACATCTTCAGCTGTGGAAACTCAGACTCGGCTCTCCGGGACTCTATATACTGTGTTAACCAACCATGTGAATGTCCTCGTAAATGTTTTGGATGCATTGCAGTTTACTGATGATGTTATGTTTTGTGGCAGGCGTCGGGATGGTGACTCCAGTCAATGACTTGTACGGTATTGAGTCCCCCTCCTTTGCCAAGGGGGAAAAACAGAGTCGCTGCAGGCTGGCCAGCCTCTACAGGCTCGTTGACCTCTTCAGCTGGGCTCGTTTTACAAGCTCCTACATTACTGTGAGTACAACTTCAAATCACGCACCAGTGCACACCTGCTTGTGTATGCAGCACAGGGTTTGTGTTTCTTTACGTGAGCCTCGGGTTCTCCAGCTCCAGCAAGATTTACAGGGGCGGGGAACAAACCTTCTTATTTTCAGAAACCATATATTATTTATGGTTTAGAAATGTAAGATGTGTGAATATGAATAATTTCCTGATCGCAAGAACTCACAATGAAATATCTGATGAAAATATGAGATGTCAAGATGTAAAAACTCCCCAAAGACAAAGCTGAGAAAGTCAGTTTTATCAACCCACACATCGATTTTTGAGTTTTTTAGAGTAAAAGCAGCTTTCCTCAGTGGTTCAGAGTTTACTCTAACCCTTGATTTGGTGAGATGGTTCTCCCTGCGCCGAGTAGCTGCTAACCCAGCTTAAAGAACTTTGTAAGCGTAGAGTTCTGGTCTCCCTTGGCAGCAGAGCTATTTAACTGGCTTTTGACCCTGACAGGAATGAATTTACCAGCGGTTTAAAAATATTAATTCATGCAGTTCATTTCATTGTTGCCTAGATACAATGTTTTTCTTTTGTGCTTATTTTGTGTGTTCAGGTGCGTGTGAGTAAAGAACAAGACCACGTTCTTATCAGTCCGCGAGGTCTGTCTTTCGCTGAGGTGACGGCAGCAAATTTGGTGAGCACAATGAGTTTGTGTGTTGTCATTTTTCCTATTATGAATAATAGCACATTGTTGTGGAGTTTTACTGCATGTTTTTGGCAAAATTTAACAGTATTATGGGTGAAATTACATTTAATTTCATTGTAAATCCAGTGACTGACTACCTTATAATGTGGAAGTGAAGTGAGCAATAGGTTGTGAGTGCAACAAGACAAATCTGTGGCTTGTAAGTTGATTGGGAATGGCCAGGCATCTGTATTTGACAATGCATTGTTGTCAGCTACACCTGATGGTAAACCTGCCCGTGTGTTTCAATGTATATTATGTCTGCCAGACCTCTTTTGTAAATGTATCTGACAGTAGACGTCACAGTGCTCAAAAATGATTAGTTTCTCTTTAATACAGTCTGCTATTCAACATCATAGCAGCTTTGCTATTGTGAGTTGCCTTCAGGTATTTGAGACACAAACCTTTATAGGAAAGGAGGAAGTGCTCAGATCTTTATTGGATTCTTTATTTTATCCAACATAATTTGCTTTATTAAAGGTAAGCACATCTGAAAGATAAAACAGTTTTAAATGCTTCATGTTAATTTAAGACAAACTACAAACTGACATATTTGGTCATTTTAAGATATGTAAAATATATTTAAGCCTAGGGGATTGTTGGTAAAATACAGCCCCTTTGTTATTAGTGGATTGCATCAACTGTAAATATACAGGAGGTACACACTCTGAGGTAATTCTGCCTTAAGGGGCCAATGTTTTTATATGTGTGATTTTTATGTGCTGGACTATATTGCTCATGCATACACACAGATACCTGTGTGACAGGATGCACATTTCAGGCAGTGGTTTCACACTGTTCCACTGAGTGAGAAGATTGTTAGCGAGCCAGGAAATAATAAGGTTATAAACAATCCATATTCATAATAATAGAAAAACTGTCTTTGCAGTATGTTTAATGAGGAGAGAATCACAGTCAGTGTGTTTAAATCAAACTCCACGGGATACTGGGAATGGTTCAGTTCTGCAGCATGTATTTACCTTCAAGTTTAGTATTTCACATTTCTTTCAATTTATGTTCTGGATTAACAGAACCTTAGATATTGTCTAAACTAATACTCTGTTACAACCAACTGTGGAAACTAGAGAAAACAATACTACTTTGCTTCAGTTTTATAAGTTTTATCTAGGTTTACACAGATCAAATCAGCAAAAACCGTGCTAGAAGTGAAATATATTACATTTAAGACAATAAAATTCAAATTGGATAAGATAAAATAAAATAAAACACTATTTACAACCATAAAGAAGTCAACGATCACACCTACCCTAAGGCATAATCCAGCTGTACTGATGATGTAGACTGAACACTGTTGCCCTCTGGTGGTGCAACAATAATAATGTCTTGTTTGTATGCATAGTTACTGTGACAAGTGTTAATTAACCTAAGCCACTGCCATTCACTACATCTCTAACTTTGCTGTTTTTTTTATTATCTCATATGCAGGTGAAAGTAAACATAATTGGTGAAGTTGTGGACCAGGGTGCTTCAGACCTGGGCATTGACCATTTTGGATTTGCTCCTCATTCTGCCATTTACTCAATGCGCCCTGATGTGAGGTGCATCATCCACATACATACTCCAGCTACAGCTGCTGTAAGTACGCTCCGGGCAAATATTACATGAGCTTTGTTTTTAATCAAGGCTTAAACACTGCTGCTAAATGCTCATTTCGCACCAGAGGAGGAAGGATGAAATAAAGGCAGCCTCCTGCATGCCTTGTTATTTTAGATGCACCCTGTAATGCATTTTTACCATTTCCTTTGAAGCTTGGCTGTAAAGCGCACAGCACATGATGAACATTGCTGTGTAAACTTTTTATTTGTGCCCGATAGTGCTAAAAAAAAAAAAAAGTGCCTCTATTTAGATGCTGGTGCGTCACCGTCTCAGTTGCTTTTATCCCATGCTAACAGGTGTCCTCGATGAAATGTGGAATCCTGCCCATTTCCCAGGAGGCTTTGCTTCTGGGAGACGTGAGCTGCTTTGGTTACCATGGCAGCCTGGATAATAAAGAGGAGAAGGTGGAGTTTCAGAAAGCTCTGGGCCCCACTGCCAAGGTACTGTCAAAGCAAGGCACTCCATTAGTGTCAGGCTCACTTTCACATGGGACAAAGTGGGCTTATTATTCTGTACTGGGTGCACGTGTGCTTATATAGGAGGTTATTTAAACCTGTTAGTGTAAATACATTAATATGAGCATACTGTTTGAAATACAGAAGTAAAGTATGTAACCCCCTTTAAATGATAGATGACTCTGCAAC
The DNA here is from genome assembly GCA_900323345.1 of Pseudochromis fuscus. Lineage (NCBI taxonomy): Eukaryota > Metazoa > Chordata > Actinopteri > Pseudochromidae > Pseudochromis > Pseudochromis fuscus. The sequence goes on along the minus strand of OOFC01003425.1, from coordinate 67,232 downwards.
GGATCATCATAATAACATAACGTAAATACTCAGTGAACAGTAAACAAGAGCTGTGAGAAAACAGGTTTCAAGAAGTACAGATAAAAATTAGTTTACACACACAAAATATAAACATTACTACAATAATAATAACTTAAGTTTTGAACAATCCATCACAAACTTTATATAGCTGTGCTTTTTTGTCCTATATGTATATTGTGCTTCATCTAGTTTACTTTTAAAATAAAAAAGGAAATTTATCTTTATCTCCTTATATCTGACTCAACAGCCTCTGTTCAGAAGTCAGCCGCCAACAGGCTTTTAACAAGAACCAAGAGAAGTGACCACATCACACCTGTTGGTGGCCTCCTCTCCCTGGCTCCCAGTCTGTTTTACAATTGATTTTAACATCTTACTGTCAACGTTTAAAGGCTTTTCTCTGCCTGTGCTGTATATCTAACCTCTTAGTAGCATACGTGCCTGTAGGTAGCCTGAGATCCTTGGGTAGAGGCCTTTTATCTATTCTCGAGGCGTGGCTGAAAACTCGAGGTGACGGGTCATTTGTGGTCAGAGCCTCGAAGCTTTACAACAAGCTGCCTGAGGAAATCAGGTCAGCAGAGTCAGGGACCACTTTCATATTGCTTTTAAAACTTTTATCCGAGAGGATTTTCCCATTTTTATTGATTCACTTTCATGTCTTTGTTTGAATGCTCCTTGCTGGTGTGTTATAATATGCCTGATTTTAGGATCTCATGTGAAGCACTATGCAATGTAAGTTCAGTACAGTGCTCGATACAAGAAATTGAATCAATTATTAGGTTAAATAATATCTTTATTAATTGTGAGGCATTATATTGCTCGAAATGAGATAAAAAAAAATAAATCCAACTTAATTTTTGCATAGTTAGTTAATACCTAGCCATAATTAGCTTAACATAGAATATAGGAGTTGTTAGAAACAGTTTGTTTGGCTAAAAAAACCCCAATAAAACTCTGGGGTTATGTACTGGACTGTTTCTTCCAGGAAGTAGACTTTCTTGAGTCTCGTCATCACTGTGTGGTTGCCAGGTAACCAGAGGAAACTCCAGGATATCGCTGCTCACAGCCAAGAAATATTTCTGCGCATAACCCCCCCTGCGATACCACAAACTGATTTTTACATTTGATTTTGTGCACAAATTAAATAAATGAGATTTAACATGCCACTCAGGGAGCTTTCAAGGAGCTGGTAGGCGGCCTTTGTTGCTGCTGGACACAACCAGGCTGTTTTTCCCCTAATACCAGTCTTTATTTGAAGCTAAGCTAACTGGCTGACAGATAAGAGACGGGTATTGATTTTCCCATCATCTCTCCACGGCAACACAAATAAGCTCAGTTTCCAAAACATATTGAAATATAGCTGTAGACATTTGCATACATGAAGGGAACTGATCATTAGAAAAACAGATTAAACTGGAAGGATCCGCAGATTGTTTGTGTTTGTACGTTCAGAAAAGTACAATAAACACTACATTTTGTCTTATGCAGTATTTTTGCATTAAGATGCTGCTCACATGTTGTGTTGAAACAAGTATGTTAATAAGGGAACACTTGCTAATTAATGTATGCATGAATTCATTAATGCACATTAGTGAGTCTGGATAAGCTAATGTGCATAAGTGGATTTGTTGATTATGTTTTAGTGACTGTGGCGCTCTGTGTTTCCCAGGTGATGGTCCTGAGGAACCACGGGCTGCTGGCTTTGGGAGAAACTGTCGAAGAAGCTTTCCACTATGTGTACCGCTCACAGCAAGCCTGTGAAATCCAGGTATGAAAATCCTGATTTTTAAAAAGTGGAGCTGCATCATTCGGGTCAAAACAATTTGCAAACTTGACTGTGACCTTCACTACACTTAGCACTTAAGAAGTTAACTTTTTGCTTATGAATCATCGATATGATTGTTCATTATTCACCGGTAGAAAGTGTTTTCCTTTTGTTTAAAAATGAGTCAGACTCATAAAACAAAACATTGCCTGAAACCGTTTTTTTTTTTTTAGATAAAAATCTTGCTGAATGTTGGGAGAGACAATATTTAATGTTGTGAAATGAATGTTCTCTCTACTAGTTTTTGGATTTCTGAATTTTAATAAGGAAAAGTGTAATTTTGCGGAGAACAATATTTTGCTTGTAACACAATAGAAAAACTGTATAATCAGAATCATTTTATTTTTCTGTCTTTCCTCAAGGTGAATGCTTTGAGGTGTTCAGGCGGCACGGACAACCTGGTGCTCCTGGACAGGGAGAAGTTTAAACCGCTGACCCAGGGAGTGGCCGCTGCCGGGGTGGTGATCGACAATGAGGTCAAGTGGAAAGTGGGCGAGGCCGAGTTCGAGTCTCTTATGAGGATGCTGGACAACCTGGTGAGTGAACCCTGACCTGTGGCTTTTACCCATGATGCTTTGAGTTTCCTGTCTCAAGAGCTTCCTCGGGAAGTGTGTGATTAGAGAACACAATGAAAGTAGACGTGTTTTCTTTTTTGTTCATCTAATCTGAAAAAGGATTTTGTGTAATTGAGTCATATTGTTTTATTATAGCTGTATCTCACTGCAGCGAGCTTGTAATTACAGTGAGAGCATGTTAAGCACAGCGGTCTGTTCTCTGTGGCTAACAAGCTGACCGCTCGTCGTGTTCAACCCTCGAGATTTCCGAGCTGGGCTTCTGAAAATGTACACCCCGCTACTCTAACCGCACCGATAATGGCCTGAGACCGGAGCATGTGCTGTGGATACAGAAGATGTCAGTTTGTCTGTTTGAGTGTGCTACTCGCTAACAACCGTGGACTTGAGCAGGCTGCAGCTGTGTTAGCGCTGTGTGATCATAGCTCGCCCACCCTCTCAATCATAGCTTACAGATGGCGAGTCATGCTGTGGGCAGTTACAGCCCCACACACACACACAGCACAATCACTTAGTCCAAGGACTGTAGTGTACCCAATTTGGAAATAAGATTTGACATTTTCTCCCAAGACTTTCGAGTATGCCACAGAGTGCAGATGTCAGCACAGTCGCTCCAACTGGACGTCTGACCTTCAGTGTCAGAGGGTGAAGTTTGCCGGTTGTGGTGAAGTCGGGAATGAGTCCAAAACAAAAAGATCAAGAACTCTGGCTGCAGGTCACAGCTAATAATACAAGAGGAAGATGAGTAAGAATGGAGGCTGAAAGTTTCAGAAGCAACAAAAATGGAGAAACAGGAGTTTAGATGAATCTTTCAAAGGGAACTATTTTCATTACATAAGATGAGATATTTCTTTATTAGTCACACAACAAGATAACTTCCAGTGTTGCAAAGTGGCAAGACAGAAATGAGCAAATGGAGGAGCGGAAATATAAAAATATACAGGAACACTGTATGCAGTATAAACAGTAAGCAGACTAAACAACACATTCTCACCATTGCACTGAGGGAAATATGTCCGTTAAAAATATTCTCCCATATATCACTTTGCTCATTTCTTATAGTCAAATAGCAATCTATCACATTGTAAATGCTACAACCGGTCTATTCTGTATTTTCTGTATATTTACAATGTTTTATTCACATTCAGACTTTGTGGAAACTGGGTTTAAAGTCCAGTGAACGGTTCTGTGCAGGACAAAAAAAAAAGTCCCACTCACACTGTGACGATCAAAGCACAACACAGGGCAGTTTTTTTTGGTGGCAAACTTGTCATATTGCCTGTGCAAAAGCCCCACTTTTGATTTTTTGATTGTAGTGTAGTACTGGCGGCTTCAGAGTACACACAGTGTGCATACTGCAAGTTCCCATCAGTCTCTCTGAGTCTTTGATGTATTGTTAACAACACTCTCCTTCATCCCCAAGTTTTATCTTTTTCCTCTGAAACTGGGCACGGCTGCAAAAATGCTGTTTGTATATACTGTGTTGTTTAAATATTTAAAAGCATCGTGTAAGTAGATCTTGGATCTTGGGTGGGCTGCGAATTGTTTGAAACTTGCGGGTTGTTTTGTAAGTTAATATTTGTTGTTTAATTCATTATGTGAGTACTGAGAAACAAAAATCAAACAGTTTCACTTCTGGCTGAAGGAAAACCGTTCGGTTAGTATGTTGGAATAATATTTCCTCTCTGTGTGACCTGTTAGGGATACAGAACGGGCTACTCATACCGGTACCCCATTGTCCGTGAAAAACCCCGTTCAAAGAACGACGTGGAAATCCCTGCCACGGTGTCGGCTGTGCCACCGGAGGACAATGAGCTGGGTCTGCGAAGCCCTTTTAAGTTTATGGTGCAGAAACAGCAGAGAGAAAGGACTCGGTGGCTCAACTCACCCAACAGCTACCTGAGGGTCAATGTTCCTGAACAGTCGCCCAGCGGAGACGTCAGCCCCAGGACCAAAACCATGGTGCGTGAATTTTCATGTCAAATTGTAGCAGCAGAATGAATGATATAATCCTCACTGCTTTAGTTCCTGAAGGAAACTGGGAACTGGAGCAGCCATTACTTTGTATAAGTCTGCCCTCTTGTGGCAGACTTGATAAATGCATGTTTTAAATGTTGCATTGAGTGCGGGGGTTTTTCCTCATAAATCTGTTGTTTTTTCTGTTTGTTTTATTCCTCCCAGTGGATGAAGTCTTCACAGCCAGGCAACAGCGTTGGTACCCCAATAAAAATTGAGGACCCGAACCAGTTTGTCCCACTAAACACTGATCCCACTGAGGTTTTGGACAAGAGAAACCGGGTTAGTTCAAAAACAAAATTACCACAACTTTTCCTCCACATGAAACAAAACAGGGCTGCAGAGCATTTTAAATCCATCTGGTTTTTTGTATTAAACATATTGTATCGCTGCTAAGAAACTCCAGTGTCTATTTTATACTACACAGAATAACTCCATTATCCATATTTTTGGTGATAGTTTTCTTTCTGTTTATCAGTTTGTTTGTCTAAAAAAACACAACCCAGAGTATTCATCCATCCATCCAGCCATAAATCCATCAACCACAAAATCATCATCTGCGAAGCTGCAACCCGGGAATGTTCAAGATATTTTCTTGAGAAATTACTAAAATAGCTGCCAGATAATTTTTTGCTGATTGAGCAACTATTAATTTAATCAATGCAGTTCTACTGGTGAGAAACTCTTTATTATGGAAGCTGCATTTCATACTGAATTAGTTCCAACGCTGAAGGATTTATCTATTGAGCAGCCGTACTGTCATTTGCTGAGTGTGTCTGACAACCCTCATGTTGGCAAGTAGAGGTAATATATTGTACCTAATGAGTCAGGTTTAATATGATTGTGTTCAACACGTTTGTTCAGATAAAAGAGCAGCACAGAGGTGACCAGATGACTCCAGGACCAAAATCTCAGTTATTAGCAGGCATTGTTGTGGACACCATACCAGGACCAGTAAGTATACGTTTCATTCGTCACACTTCACTCTGTCTCTGTACTTTGCAGTTTCTCTCAATTGCTTCAACGCATTAAGAGCAACCACCACAACAACACACTGTCCCGCACAAGGCCATCACTCAATCAAAACATTTAGCTCCTGCCAAAAGCTAAAAACTTCCCACTGCCACTTTAATGACTTATTTCTTAACACAGCTGAAGGAGAAAAAAACACTGTCCTTCACCAAAGACAAAAGAGAAAATCAAATCAATGATGATGTTTCATGGATTCATTTTTCAATGTCAGGACATAGAAAAGAGGAAAATGCACCTACACTTTTTGCTATGCTTTCTTCAATGTGCAATAACATTAAATCCCATAAGTCTGCCAGGCAAAGGCAAAACTATGCATCCCTTCAAAAACAGATAGCAGCTTCAAAAGAATACTGATGTAGACAAGTCAGGGCAGTCAGGGGTCTGTAGTGGGCTCTAAGATATTTCTCTGTTTTTATTGAGAAACGCCAAATAAAAAAGTCAGATGCCCTGTTTTTGAGAAGTTTGTACGTTTGATTCCTGTATGAAAGCAATGCTACTGTGAGAAAATTAAGGATTTAAAACAAAACTATAAATAAAAACATAATCTGTCATCATTCTTCCATATGAGATCAGGTGACTGTTTTAATGGTGTATGCACTCTCCAATATCAGGCTTTCATCATTGAAGATGAGGAGCACATCCGCTCACTTCCCCCCAACCCGTTTGACAATCTCACAGAGAAGGAGCTGGAGGAGTATAAGAACATGGTAGAGAAAAAGCAGCAAGGCCAAGAAGGTAATCATCCCTGTCTTTCATGCATTAGTAAGACTGTGTCTTTATTGTAGCTGCATAAAAACTGTGTCATCAGCTTGTTGTCCAGAACGTTAATTAGTCCAGCCAGAGTCCTTGGCTCCTGCCTGGAGGAAATGTTGGAGCTAAATTAACAGAAACGAGGAGTTTCCTGCAGAAAAAAATTGCCGTCAGGACAAAACTGTCAGTCCACGGTTTCACTCTTCCTCTGAGCTGTGAAGTCAGCTCACAGGGATGGTGAGAGATGAGCTGCAAAGACATCAGTCTTGTCAAACTCCTCATGTCTTGGTTATGACTGTAGACATGGAAAAAATGTGAGTGCAGGAGGGAAACATTTCTGCTGCTGTGTATCAGAGTAGCACCTTCACTTTTCACTATCATGAGAATGTGTCAGTCACATGTCAGTTAATAGAGATTAATGAAGTGTAACAAAGCTGTTGGACCAGCCGCTGAGTTGTGTTTGTGTTTACCATGCTAGTGGCATGGCTTTAGGGAGGCCAAAGTCCATACTGGAATATCTCAACAGCTATTAGATGGAGTGAAATGAAGATTAAAACAGACATTCATGACGCCTAGAGGATGAATCCTAACGACTGTGATTATCTCCTGCAGACATTTTAACTTGTCACAGTGGGGAAAGCACATATGTATTAATGATTGCTTTGTGTGTCCCAGTAAGCCATGGCAGTAAATCAGCATGCACAAATGAAGGACCCTCACTATGTGAAATGTAGTCTCCATTAATAGACTAGTTCTGTCCCTAATGTCACATGTCACAATGTGTCTATGAAAAACTTCTTTGGGGTGGATTCCCATGAAATGTGTCTCAGACATTCATTTCCTCTCTGGATGAATTATAATCATTTTAATGTCATATTATCATCTCAAATTTGTTTTGTTCTCTTTGTGATCAAATACCTGTAAAAATAACTGCATCACAGGGAAAACTTGGACATTTTTAGATCCCTTCTCCAGTCCTGGAAAACTCTTGGAAATTGACTAAAACAAATACCACTGAGCAGGCGTAGAAAATAATTTTGACATTTGACATTGTCATCTCTTACAATTTTATAACACACCATCAGCATTATTGTCTTTAAAGCTAAATCTGACATTAGTTAACTTGTGTGACCCATGCTTGATGTTAGTTGTCTAACTGTGATGATGAGGTTAAGTTGTGATCTGGTAGAAAATACTTCTTCATGACTCCAGCTGAATGTTTTGGACTTCATACAGAGGGAAATTGTAAGTACCTAAAGGCTTTATGCAGTACTGCAACAGAAAAATAAAAAAATGAGACCAATGTTGAAGTGAAAAAAGTGCAATACCCTAGATGGCCACTAGATGCTGGCTCTAATCCACATCAATTCAAAACACATTTTCAATCATGAAATGTGTTTTCCGCAAGTCATTTTGATGCCATTAGCTAAAGTCAATGCTACTTATCAGTGATGTGGTGGTCCACCTGAAGACAAATATTTAGGGGTGTGGTTAGTTTGAGACCAGCCCTGAACTCCAGTCGAGGGTAGTGTCCTCAGTCCAAGGGTCAGACACACCTCCTCACTCCTCCCTTCATATCCAAATATGGTCACTTCTGACTCCAGAAAAACCAACATGACAACATTCAAATGCCAATCCCTGCCTTCAAAATGAGAGCCCACAAAGAAACAGGTGACGTTATGTTAGCTACGTTCATTTATGTACAGAAAATTACTTTTTTGATAAGTGTGGTCACCCGTTTTCATCTGTACTTTTCTTAGTGATGTTTAGGAGATATTAATATGTTAAAATCTTGTTGCTTCATCTGATGATCACATAAAAGAACCAGTTTAATGAATAACTAATCTCTATGACTTGAATCCTTTTCCAGAAGATGATGATGCCACTGATGCGGATGAGATGACCACATTTGATGGATCTACTATCTCCCTCTCCCTCTCTCCCATAATGACGCCAGCTAAGCAAGGTAACTAACAAGTCACTAGGAATTTCAATTTCAGTTTCAAACAAAAATGCCTCATAGTTGAACTAGTTGAAGTCATTATTGCAGTCTTGTCTGTGTGATTGCACACACACACTTCACTGACTCGGTTTCATCTGTTGACAGACTCAATACCCAATGGGAAAGACCACTTGGCAGATACGGAGGAGGAGGATCTGAGCATGGAGGTATCCAAGATGAGCGTGAGCACTTCGGAAACGGTGGAAATCTCCATAACAACGAAGGAGAAGACGGAGGAGGCTCAGACCCCGGAGAGCCAAACCAAGTCCCCCAAGAAAAAGAAGAAGTTTCGCACACCGTCGTTCTTGAAAAAGAGCAAGAAGAAGAAGGAGGCGAAAGAAAAGGAAAAAGCAGAAGCCTGAGAGCATTTACTCTAAAAGAAATGAGTGTTTTATTGGGAAAACATGTGAATTACCTTCCCAATTTTCAGTTTGTTGAAGGGAAGTGAAATAAGAGAACTGAACCATTTAGTAAGAAAGTCTCAGTCGGGACTCGTCCTGCGAATTCCCCTCGTTTCCAGCTATTGTTCAATGTGAAAGTTTTTCTAAGATGTGCCAGCAGATGGTTATATGGTATTTTTCTTCCTGTGAGAATTTGTGATTGACCACTGAGGATTCAGCAAAGTGGAATCAAATCAAACGTGAATGCAAAACTGCATTGTTGTGGTTATTACCCATATTTTTAATGGGGTTTAAAAACGGGCATCACAGTAGATGGAGGAGGTTTAAAAGTTCATTAATACATCAGATCAGATTGGACCTGTTACATATTTGTGATTTTTTTTTTCTTTTTGCACAAGTTCACTGTTGAATGTATCCTGACAACTTAGAAAATGGTTTAACAATTTTAAAATTTAACAGTCATACCAGTAGTGTAACAGTGGCTGAAGATATTAAGATTATACGATGTTTAGCCTTATAAGACGTACGATTTGTATCTGAACATAATCATAGCTATATTATCTTGTAATAATATATGTTGGTTTATATTATAGGTATTACAATATAGTGTTTGATAGTTACATAAATAATTTGATAGTCTTTACTTATTTTACATACTAACATGCTGTGATTGATAATACAGTAATAATTCATGTTTTTTTTTTTTTTTTTTACATTTATGTGGTATTGTTGCCATGGTTGCTGCTTTACTGTAGTTGTTTTATGAGGAATTGACTGTGACCAATGGAAAGAGCTCAGCAAAGTGATGGTTGTTGCCTAATGTTGATGAGTGACAAAGTTTCGATCTTCACAGAATTGACGGAGAAACGCGACTTGTTCTGGACAATGAAAGTGCCGTGTGTGGATCACAGAAAGTCAAATGTGATGGATCGTTGTGGCAAATCCGCTGTGGAAAGCTTTTCTTGGTAGCCACTGTTAAGAGTTTGATATAAAGCTATATTATAGGACCAGATATTTACATCCCAGTCAATAATGTGAATGATTTGTCTCGACCCAAAGGGAGTGAAATCTTTGCCTTTGTAAATAGTTGTTTTTGTGAAATTCTTTTGTTACGCTAAACCAAATGTTAAACGATGACACCTAGAGATGTGGCAGTACAATATAATAACATTTTAACACCTTTATTTTATTTTTTACCCACCTTAATTATAAGCTCCTCATTTACTGAACATGGACAGAGCTGTGTGTTTACAATTAATTATGTAATATGTGTGCCTAGTGCATGTATATCCTCTGTTGTTTACATTGTTATTTGTATCTCCTAGGGTTTTTTTTTCTTTTATAGTGCTTTACATTACAGTCACCTTGCTTCATAGTCAGTCTTTTAAAACTGCCTTCCACCTGACGTAATAAAAGCTGGGATATCTTCCATAACTACGCCATTGCTCTCGATCTGGAAGTTCTTTAGACACTTGTACATGTGCTTCACAGGCTGCATCTCACTCCTACAAAGCTTCAGCAGCATATACCATTTCCACCACAGCCTCCCCCTTCCCAAAAAGGCAGCGTCCCCCTAAAACAATGCACCCTGTTCAGCGATAATTGACCGTGTGAAGCTGTATAATCAGTCTTCAGCCATGATATAAATGGCCGTTGTCATGGTAATCCACTGAGAGGGGGCTGCGGAGACAAAGAGAGGATTTGGTGTCTCCAACAGGTGTTCTCGTTGGGGGAGTGACAGGATCTCTACCTACACCACTACCCAAACCACACACTCACACCTCTCCTATGAGATGACATATGGAGAGGAAGATGAGACGGTTGAGAAGTGGTGTTTTTAACAGATGCATAGAAATGAGCAAATTAAAAGAAGGGGAAACATTTATTTTGAAATACTCCTGTGTGTGTGTGTGTCGTGGTGTGGTGGTTATTAGGAATAAATGAGCTGCTGCATGTCCTGACCATGTTAAGGAGGGGATGGAGCAGGTGATGCACGTCTGGCCTGTCAGAGTGTCCTGCTGTGACCTCGGGGCAAAGTTCAGCTATTGTTCACTGCACAATGCATCATCGTCTGAGCCCATTATCTTAGGCCACCTGCATGTGCAAGGGTTACATCACAGACAGAGACACAGATAGATAGATAGATAGATAGATAGATAGATAGATAGATAGATAGATAGATAGATGTGACACCACAGTGGGATGTTTGACACATTCTTTCATTCTTTTACAAACACACACACTCCAGCACCGTGTGACTTTGCCTCCTCTGTGACAGCCGAGCCACTGGTGTAATCCTCAGGCTTTTCAGATTACTCCAGTTGGGGTCACATTCTACACCAACCTACAGCGGGTCAGCTTTCCACGCTGCCGCTATCAGTGTGCAGCACGCACAGTCAGCCAGTCACTCAGTCACTCAGTCAGTCAGGCTGTGTACAAGCCCTCGCAGCACAGATGAGCCTTTTCCTGGTGAAACGCTGTCAGTTTCCATCCCCCCACTGAACTCTCCGTGCACGTCTGACTCTGTCCTTTTGAGCACATGGCCAGCAGTGGATGACTTCTGAGTTTACACTGACATTGCTGTTTGATAAGATGCTCCTGTAACACAGGGCCTTAAAAACACAAAGCGAGACACCATCTATATTTCAAAACAGACCTGCATGTGGAAAACAAAAAGGCAAATAAAGTCTGCGTCTACGTTTCTATGTGTCAGTCCTTGCCAGGCGGCTGAAATAGACTCCATGGGAGGGTGTACTCTCTCACAGGCGTCCGTTACAGGCCTGGCCACATCTGCAGCGGGCCAGCCATCTGCACCCATTGTCTCAGAGGCACAACACAGCCCTGCACGCATGGCTGGCCTCGTAAAGGCAGTCCCTTTCCCCTCTGTTCTCCTCCATCCTGCACAGTGTGGGGGAAAATGACTTCTTAATCTCTCAAAAGGGACAGCAGAAGTGGACCATCAAGTTAGACGAAGATTTAATTTCAAGGTTAGTCTTTACAAACAGCAGATAACTTGTGGAAATGCTGTCGACCACTTAACTAAAACACCCCCCTAAGGGATGAGCCGGGCTCTTTCTGAAATTAAACATACTGGTTTATTACTTTCTTAGCATTTCTGTGTGAGTTTGGATTGTTTTAGAGGTGGAAAAAACACACCCTGTGGGGCTGAGGTGACAACAATGAGACAGAGCTTGGGGAAAACAACGGGATTATTAAATGCAAATCATGAGAAACGGCCACTAAAATTATATTAATCTCCCGGATTACACTCAGGGGGACACCCTCACCTCAACAATCCTAAATTTTGGATACAGCAGGGAGTACGCAAATCCCTTTAAATTACCACATCAGACGCCGTAAGTGCAGCATTTTGTTGTGCATCTCCTTCCCAATCCCACACAGGTACACCTCTATTTTTTTATGACAATGATTTGATGTGAAGGAGGAAGATGAAAGGACCACTAGCGTCTCTCTAAACTGTTCCCCAGACTTATCTAAATGTACCAATGCAAAGAGATGTTAATTACAGGCCATAAATAAAAGCATGGGAATAATGCATGCTTCCAACATTAAAGTATTACCACGAGGGGCCCTTTAGCAACACAAAGGCCCAGAGTGATTACATATTTATAACCGAGGCCAACCGTGGCAGCTGTCCCTGATATCCAGGTTGAACTATTGATTAGACCTGATACTGTCTACTGCCATGTAATCCTAACGCCTTTTCTCTCTTAAAGTCTGTTCACATACATTTAGAGATAACCGTGTGCACATGAAAGGCCAAGTATTTGTCATAATTATTCAGTTTATGTCAGCTGAAATAAAGCAGCCTTTGTTCCAGATGAAAGCAGCCACTATTTCAGAATGTCACTGGACATTTAAGTGTGTTATTTGTTACCATCCTGCAGTATTGATAATGAGGATTTATTATGGCACAGTTGACAATGAATGCAATGTGCATGCGTTAGTGGGAGGGATTATCCACCAAGTAGGGCAAGTGGCTGAGGCTAAGGACTGCAATTCCATCCAGCCTAGTTCATTTCAGTCATCCGCTCAGTGCACAGACGGGACAAGGAGAGCAATTTCAGCGCTGCCTATTTGTCAAAGCCCCAGTTTGAAATAAAATAGCCTAAAGTAAAACAAAAAATGGTAAAGTACATGCGACAGCACAGCGAGCTGAAACCCGAAGAGGTCCTGTCGGAGTCTGATGCGTCCATGGACCAGCAGGATTTCGGAGAGATGTCCGACTATTCTTTCAGCGACGTTTTATACTCCAAATGTTCCGCAATGGACCAAATCGGCACTTTTATGAAGAACGTGCAAGTGCTGCTCGATGCGGCCAATTACATTGAAAATATCGAGAAGAACAACGGAAGTAAGTAAACACTGTGCTGTAGGGGATATTAACACGTAATGCGCCGAGCAGACAACAATAGAGGCGAAGGCGACAAAAGACGCGCAGCGGACAGATGAACTGGCCCCGACAGCAGCCAATGATGTTTCACCTGCTACTGGAAAAATGTACTCGAATCGGACTAGGACTTACAAAACACAATCGTCTGAAAATAAGTCGAAAAAAATGCCTTAATTTGGAAGTCAGGAAAACAATTGCATCGCCAGAGACAGATTTTTATTGCAACAATAGCCTGCAGCTATGCGCTCACATTAAAGCTGCTCTTTTGCAGACGCACGGTTTAATATATTCCGTTTTTAAGAAATATGCTTGCATAATGTGCACATTTAGATTTATACGTGTAGAAGTTTATGGTATTTGAGACTGCTAATTTCCCTTTTATGCTTTTATCTCGCTGCCTCTTGGGCTATTTCCTTGAAACATCGCATCCTCGCGCAGAAATGTGGCGTTTACGGTCCCTCCTGCTAAGTGCGATTTATATTTTAATTTCTTCTAAAAATAAAATTCTAATTCGAAGTCCAACTATGGCTTTCTTGTACAGTCGCTGCTTCCTTGTATGTGTTGTTCACATGGTTTCCACATGGAACAAATTGTAAAGTTTTCATTGGTCGCGACACATGTTCCCAGCGCGAGAGTCACTGCAGACAACCAATCACAGGCAGTCTGAAGTCTGACGTCGGATGTTACTGGGAAGCGGTGTTCATGGGAAGTGTAGGCTTTAGAAAGAAATAGTCAGGATAACATAGAATAATGATGTGAGTTGAGAAGACATTATTACTCAGGAGTTTTTCAAATTAATATGAATTATTGTGAATAAATATAGATAGTCTTAGCATATAGTTAGCCTACATCCTAAATGCCAATCACAGAAAAAATACAAGGATGCTTAAAGATTTTTTAAGAATAATTGCTAGTTCATTACACTGAATTTTAGTGAATTCAATAGATGTCTTGCCACCAGCCACATGTTAAGGTATATTTTAGAGATCAAAACAAACGAGGTCACATCCATTTGGCAAATCCAGCCTTCTTTTTTTGCTTGTAGTACATTTGCTAAAAAAAAAAAACCCTGCAGAATATATTTAATCCTCTTTATCTGTTTTTTTTCCCCATCACCAGAATGTGAGCACGGATATGCTTCAGCATACCCTGCAGCCCAGATTGCACATCAACAGAAACAGCGTAAATTCAAGAACAGGAAATTGGACAATATTCACAATAGGTAGGTCAAGTGTCTTATACAGTTATTATTACCATTGTGTTAACAGTATTGTGCTATTAATGGTTATTTGACCGCTGCAGCATTGGTTTATAACCTGGATTGGTTTGTATACCATGTTGTATTTTGCATTATTAAGATGCGTGACGGTTTTGTTTATATATTTATCATTTCAACAGGTCAGCACACAATGAACTGGAAAAAAATAGGTGAGTGAAGCAACACTGGAGACCTCATTTGTATGCATGTTTATGACAAAACAGACAGTGCTGAAAGGTAATAACCACACAGAGGAAGAGTTAAGAAAAGATTGTAATATATTGTAACTAGGGCATTGCATTAGATTTCTAACTCCAGCTTACTTCAGTCCACTTTCATTACATATGCATAAGAAGTAGACGCTGTGGCAAAAGCCATGAGGAAAAGGAAGAAATCTGCACAGCTTTGAAACTGCTCTGGCAAATGAGTTACACAGGGAGTTTATCTGAAGGGCCAGTTGTCTGAACACGGAGCTTCAAGTTGATAAACCAAAAGCTTTCTCTGCTCAGCCACGTTTGCATATCTCTGCTAAAAATGTTGGCAAACCATTTCAAAACAAGATGTACTGCAGGTTCTTAGACTGGACCTTTTTTATCAACAACTTGGAAATTATATATAAGATAGCGTTTTGCATTTTGCAAGGCAAATAAAAAGGGAGGCGTAATGCAGCTTCAGTAGCAGCACAGTTCCTGGAGGACATGCAGACATTTCCCCAGTCAGCAAATGGGAACCGTCTGTTTCCAGACAACAGGGCTCCTTCCTGAGAGATTCTCAGCTGCAAATCTTACAGCAGCTTGCTGCTATCGCTCCAGGATAAGCCAGTCTCTGCTTTGAGCAGGAAACAAATGTCAGGACACATTTATCCTAAAATTAAATGTCCAACCATGTGTGTGAGAATCATACTTTAAGAGAGAAATTATGAGGAAAAAGCACATCTTTGAGAGGGATGCTCATAATGGATTTTTTTTTTTTTTTATCACAAAATGGTGGCCAATGCAGACAGAGGAGATGACATCATGACTTGACCTACATTTTACTCCATTATTTGAAAGGATAGTGAGTGTCCTTTGCCTGTTTCTGCATTCATTCAGACCACAGCCCCAGAGGCTGTGGTGGATCAGAAACACAATATCAGGCTGACCTCAGCAGTTTTTACATCTGACGCCAGACAGATCCATATGTAATTGTAAAGGAGTCAGATGGCAAAGCTAATAAACAAAATGGATAAACAGATAAAATGTCTGAGTAGTTTGAGGGTTACATTTCTCATTACAGATGAATTGAAGATATTATGAATAGAATTGATCAGGACCAATCAAATAGTTTTTTTGTCTTAACTATTACAATGCAAACACATTTTAACAGTGGGGATATCATGATCTGACAGGATCAGAGCAGAGCAGAAGAATACATTAGTGTATAATTGTTGAATAATGCACATTTCTCCATGCATGCTGTCTCACAAGAGAAATCACCTTCCTTGATTGTGTTTCCACCCACAGGCGAGCACATCTCCGCCTGTGTTTGGAGAGGTTGAAGTCTCTCATCCCTCTGGGACCAGATTGCAGTCGGCACACCACACTGGGACTGCTCAACAAGGCCAAAGCACATATTAAGGTGTGGTAGTTTAAGGCAGTAGTGTGGTAGAGACTGAGGGCTAAGATTATTACGTCTTTATCCTGACTGTCTTCAGGGTTTGGTTAATATCAGTTTAGGGATTTAACAACATAACATTTTGACTCGTCATAGAAGCAAAAGCAAGGGTACGACTAACACCAGGAAAGTGAGTCAGCATGGACATTAGCATGACCCTGAGACCAAAGCAGCGACATAACTTCAGCCAAGTTTAATTTTCTTAATGTCTCCAGCGTAAATGGCCTATTGCCTGTTACCCCTTTATGTTGAATTAAAGCATATCTGGCTGCTCCCTTGAGTAAAAAATGGTTCATGTCATAGTGGCAGCAAATATAGATCTGCACTACCAGAGGATGACTTTGACATACATTTTTTATGAGACCTGTGAATCCACAGTGATGCTATACAAAAGATAAGCTTCACAAGCCATTAGCTGGATATATAATTGTATTTTCACCTCCTAGCTGCCACTCTTGGTGGCTCACACAAACTGCTGTGCTGTGAGGACACTTGACTGTCATTCAGACATGATTGTTGATTGTACAAAGCTCAACATTTAGCCCATTGAAACCTCCATGATTTCTTAAATGTGTCAGCTCTACACTTGTTGCAGGATGAAAACGTATTTGTCGGTAAAGACTGGTTTGCTTGTTTTGCAATGATAGTTACACCGCTTTGGCAAAGAGAGGGAAAGGAGAAGAAGAGTCTTGATACATGTAATTTATGGAAAAGTGACACAAATTTGGTGCTAAATTGATACTTGTCTCTTCCTGTAGTTAAATGATATATTGATTATGATCAGCGAGAAGTGAGGTGTTTCCTGAGGTACTAAAAACTATGGCTGCTGCAGCTTTCGTGCCTTTGATTAGATTTTATGTCTGTAACACTGCAGGATAATATGAGAACAATACACTGACCCCTGGTCCTATGAGCACCACATTTGCCCTGTTTGTTAAGACTGCCTGGCTGAATGGATGGGTGAGTTTGCGTGAACTGCATGAGCCTGACGATGGGCTGAAAAGACTCTGTATAGGCCAAACATTCAATACTTTGGCTCCCCTGATGGCAGCAATACAATCTTTTTTTTTCTTTAGTTTACTGTGCAGGCTGGAGCAGCGGGTAACGGCTGAGGAATGACTGAGGGCTGCAATATGAAAGCAATCCTGGCAACAGTCTGTGGGAGTTTATCACAGTGGGGATAATGGCTAAAGTACCTGTGATGTCAGCTGTTGACTTTGGACTTCCCAGTTTGGAGTCCAGGAAATGTGGCTTCTGAATGCTGCTGTATTGTATTTTTGGTACCAGAGGATGAATAGTAGTGTAAAAGGGTGGAGCAGGTGCAGCCAGCATGAAACTCAGGTCAGCAGGAAGTCCTGTAGTTCCTGTGCTACAGGAAAAGCAAGGATAAGTGCTACTCTCACTTGCATGGAGGTGTCATGGTACCATACATACAAACCTCCTCAAACACTCGTCAGAAGTAGCATCGCTTGGTGTGGAGCATTTCTGAAGGAGAGGATAACAAGTGAAATCATCATTGGAGTCATCATACAAATCTCTCTCTTATAGTACAACCATTTGTTAATATAACTGGAGACATGAGAGGAAACTGAACAATTCACAGCATATGTCAATGGAAAATTTTAAAAAGGAATTTCACCCTATTGAAGATCTAAAATCATCGTTATTTTATAAATGTCATCTCTGTGTTAGCTGTGCAGATGAGACGCCATGTGTTTTTCCCCCACAAGCAGTAAATCTTGTTTAACAACTGGCTTGTCTCCAAATGATTACTGCTATTATGTGATAATTGCTATGGAGTGATCAGAAGTTTACCAAGGTTCATGCTGTGTCGCCAACACTTCATTCGTTAGTGTTTCTTAAACAGAAATACTGCATGTACTTAACTGATCACTAAGAACCAAACTTTTAAGATGGGGATGTGTATAAGTGAGAACTAAGAAGGCCAGGACAGGATGACCTTTATTTTCTTCATAGAGTGAAGTATACTCTCCTTCTTTGCCATCCAGTCATTTTTCACACCCACCTCACAGACACCAGCTACTCCCCTAGAACCAGTAACTTGCTGTCCCCATGTGTTGAATCATTTATGAGAAGGTGCAGGGGGCGTCACATTTGACAGCAGCTACAGCTACATATTACCGTCACATCACTGCATACTGAGAGAAGTCCACAGTCCTCTCATGCATATAGTATGTTAATCACAAGAAACACCTACAGAGGTGTAACATATCCATACATAACTATACATTTAACTCTTGAGTGTGTTTCTCTTTTTTAGAAACTTGAAGAGATGGACCGGAGGAGTCAGCACCAGCTGGAGACCCTGGAGAGGGAGCAGAGGCACCTGCAGAGGCAGCTAGCTCAGCTGCAGACTCACGGAGAGAGGGAGAGGGTTCGTACCGACAGCCTGGGCTCCCGCATGGACTCTGATCGCTCAGAGTCTGACAGAGGTTGGTGTCTGCATTACAGCAATTACCCACTTTGAAGTACTCACATAATTCAGAAAATTAACCTGTAGTCATTTGTTTTTGTGCTTCGACAGAGGAAATCGAAGTCGATGTGGAAAGCACTGAGTTCTCCCATGGAGAAATGGACAGTGTTAGCACCAGTGGTGCAAGCGACCTGGATGACCACAGCAGCCGGCAGAGCTCAGCCAGTGATGAGGGCTACTCCACTTGCAGTCTAAAACTGGCCTTCTCCGCTTAAAAAGCACCAGCCTATACTTTCACTTCAGCTGCAGTCTTTAATGGCTTTCACCTTTCAAAGTACCAGCCTACAGCTCCATTCTCCCTTACAGGCTAGGTTAACTGTCTTCAGAAGAACCAGCCTCAATCCCACTTTTACCCGACAAAGGAAAACATCCTCCTGAGAACCAGCCTTAAGTTCAACTCAGTCTAAAAGTTTTAAATAGTCTCCCTCCAAAAGTCAAGGGGCTCCTCTACATCACCGACACATTCTCCACATCAGCCTCAAATCTCTGGCAATATACAGTTTCCTCGTTTTCAAAGCTGACTTAACCAATCGCCTGAATGTCCCTTTACCCATTACCAGCTTGAATCAACCATACCTGCACTCAATACTGATCCTGTAGAGGACCTATGATTGCACCAGTGTCAAACACTGAAGGGGAAACTCTACCTTTAGTCAAGTTGATCCTTTGAAACCAGCAAAATACAAAAAAAAAAAAAAAAAACCAACACACACACCAACCCAATACCAGCTAGAAGCTCACCATTGGGAACGTTTGCTCCATTTGCCTTGTAAAAACTTCGCCCTTTTTCTTTGGATAATAAATCCACACAGCACTTCTTGTCGACGTACAAGCCAGTGGCAAGGGCTACAATGTCTGCATTCCAAAATGTTTATCACGTTTATTTAAGCTCTGCTTTAGGACCCACACTCACCACTGATCCATGTGGTGTCCCCCTCCTCTTAAGTAACAAAACAGTTGAATCCAAACAGGTGGCGTCATCCACCCTTGTTATTCTAATTTATTTTGCATATGATTATAGTATTTATTTTTGGTATATTTAATTGTACTGTAGCTAGGTCTTTTTTTTTTATTATTTTAAATTTTAATGTTTTTAAATATGTCTAAACCCCCAATGAAGCATATGCAGTGCTACAAGTTTAATGCATTATCACTGGTGTTTTGTTGAAAGAACGCTTTCACACTGTGTGCTAATTCAATTTATTTAGACAGTAATAAGCTACCCCGCACTTGTCCAAGCACAAAGCTCAAGCAATAACACGTCTGGTTTTATCATTACCTTTAGCGACTTATTCTGTCCGTCCAACTCCAAATTACAGATTTCCACTTGCTCCGGTAGTAGTGTTAGCTACTAATAATCAGCAGTAAAATGATTGTAATTGACTTTAAAATGCTATGGTGCATGTGTATTGAATGTAGCCTTTCTAATCGCGTTGTAATGTGCTTTGGATTGACATCAGTCTTATAAAAAAAAAAGTCTGTAGCATGAACATAAACACTACAGAATACAGATTTTGGTTTATACTTAAACGTTTAATACTGTATCTTTTTTGTAATGTAGCAGAAAAAGTACAAGTCCTTGAAATCTGGAGACTTCTCACTGATAATTCAATGTGTATTTGACATTAAGAATTGCACTGCTGACCTGTTCGAATCCATGAAACCAAATAAGACATTTCAATATGACCATTTTTATCTGCATTCCTCTGGCCCAAGTCGTAAGTAGATCACCACCAAATTGTGTCTTAACATTGTTGTATGACTCTTGCACAAAGTTCCTTGTTACAGGTCTTTTATCCCCACCCCCCAATGTGTTTGGGAAACTATAAAATGCACTATGAAAAAGACTTTTGTTAAGGAAGTATGTTGAAGCACACCCCAGAATGTTTTTCTTGTGCTTAATCAGCCATCCAAGGTGACTTTTTTGCAAAAACATGTGCTGCTGGTCCCCTGCTAATACTTTGTTACAGTTCCTGATAAATATCCCTGGAATCTTAATAAACCTCTACACACAGACATAAACCAATGTTGTCTTTTTGCCTTGAGTGACTTGTTTTAGACAAATATATCCTCTTTGTTGTTGTCCAGTCCTAATACCACATCATATCAATAAGCCAGTAACCTGAATTATAATTTTTATCCTCCCATCCACCCCAAAAGTATCAAATCATGTGACTGTAATGAGAAAACAGATTGTATTAACAGCTGAGTTACAACGTGCTGCTCATGACAAAGATTTATTAATATAGGTACAAGTCTTTACTGCCACCTACAGGCCTCAACAGAGTCACAAAAAAATATATAATGTAAAAAAACAAAACAGTGAAATGAGGTGGAAGCAAAACTTTAAAAATGGAAAACAAACAATATTTATTTCACCATTATATATTTATATACAGAAATTAAGATTTAAATTCAGCCATTATTAATGTTCAGACTTCCCCAAAATGGGTCCGTGTTTAAAACTCCAGCTTCAAATGTACACACCAAATCTACAGGTGTAAGTTTATACACATCTTAGCGGATATTTGGCCTCAGTTGAACTTTTGAACAAACAGCAAACTCTACGGTTTATCTAAAACACCACTTTCCTGTTCCTTACATAACAGGTGACCTTGATCCAGTGCAGGGAAAAAAATCCCTTATATATGGATTTTTGCTGTTGTACCTACATATTATATATAAGAAAAAACTACAACAATATTTCAAACACTGGTGTGCAAGCAATTACTTTCAGAGCTTCCTTTACTCGAGAAACTTAAATCATGTATAAACACAATGGAGCGCACTGATACAGCTAGTATACAGTGGATTGTTATTATGTACAGAATATATTAGGTCATTGGGGCATTAGATGTCTGACATTGTATTTGGATGTGTCATGGTACTGGGTCATAGGCTTGTCCGCAATACCACATGTTCCCACTCCAACCTTTCCATTGACGCTTTCTGGAGATGCAAATATGCTCCTCTTTACCTACAAAAAAAGAACGCCATGACTACTGGTTAGAAATATATAACAATTGAATACTGAATGATAAAACATTTTAACATACATATCTACTGTAACACAAAAAAATCCACTTCCACCTCACCTGTCCTTTCTTGTTCTTTGAATAGGCCTTGTTGTTGAACTGTTGCCACTTTGATTTCTGTTCCTCCCTCTCTTGCTCCAACTCCTTCATCCTCTGTACCTTCTTCTGGGCTTTCTTCTTTTTATACTCTCTCTGCTCTGCTATCTGCTCTTTCCTAGAAAGCCAAACAGAGAGGAAAATAGAACTCCTGCCACAAAATCACAACTTTTGAGTTCGGGGTGGGCGATATGACGATATAAGACCATCTTACAATCTACACGTCTGACATTTTTGAGAGATCATTTTATTACAATCCACAGCACTTCTGCTGTATTTCTGCTGCTGTCTGGGAAGGGAAGCCACTGCTTTTTGGTGAATGACACACATGTGACCTTAAACCAATCAGAGTGATTGACAGTGATAGCCCCCATCCCCCTTCTTTTTACACAACAAGCGTGAGGCATGGCGGCGGCCGTGGCTGAAAGCAAAAGCGAGGATTTTGTTCCGAAAAGAAACTTATTGTCCATATATGGAAATGGTTTGACTTCAAACCAGACGATAAAAAACAAAGAAAAATCCTATGCAAAGTGCACAAGGAGAGCATCGAGGCAAGTGATGGCAACACAACAAACTTGTTCAATCATCTGGAAAGACGACGTCCTGAACAGTACAATGAGAACCAGGCGGCTAAAACTAAAAAGCTGCGGCTGTAACAGCAGCAGCTGGTGCTACTTCTGCCAAGCAGCAAATGGTAACAGAAGCATTTACAAAACTCACTCCCTACGACTGAGGCAGCAAACAGTGGAGCAGGCTAACAGGCTAACGGCTGCGGTGACGTAACAACTGGTGAAAGTTTTATATCCTATACAAACAATAGAAGAAGTGGGATTTAATAAAATTCTAAAAGTTTTGGATCCACGCTATGGGTTACCCTGTATTGCACTATATTTGTAGCTGCATGTTAGTTTTCATTTTTTAAGATTTTATATCATTGTATTCTATTTGTTTAATGTCATATTTTTTTTTAACTAAAGTAAGTTCATGTGTGCTCTCTGTTTTTTTTTACTTTATTAGACAAGTCAAGATTTAAAATGTATATAATTGCACTTAAATATGTTTACACTTTGGATTTATTTTGATTGAAGGTTACTGCGACTTTTAGAATTGTTTTACTCAGGAGTTTCATTGCATTTTTGTAATAGCTAGTGTGAGTTTGCAATATAAGTTTGAACTGTGTTGATTATCCCTAATTTGAATACATTAGTTTATTTATTCAATGTTTCTCTTCTTTAATATGTAATTTAAGTTATATTAGTCTTTTAAAAAAAAAAAAATCGTGATAAAATCGAAATCGTGGTTATATAATTAAAAGATCATGATATTCTATTGTTGCCATATCGTCCACCCCTAATTTGAGTCCAACATTTAGTACTACTAGGAAAAAACAGCATATATAGATGACCACAATATAACATAGATACAGCTGCAATACTATATAATTAATGCAACCACAATGCAAAAATGATGATACAGCTGAGCATTTAATAAATAATAATTGGCTCATTAGTGTGCATTTCCAATAAGTAGCATAAAATTTAAAAGGGAACTAGTCACCAATATTGAACATATTGTTAAATCCTAAAAGTTTCCTTGTACAATCAATACCTTTAACTTCAACATAGTTGAATGAGTGTATACACAAAGTAAGAGTTACAGATGTGTAAGTTCATACCTTGATTTTGGCTTTATACCCCTATCCTCTTCAGAGTGTTTCCCTTCCTCTGCTGCTTTGAGGTTCTGCAGAGGAATCACTTCAGCATTCCCGTATCCGGTGAAGGTAACAGCTGCAGTGCTGTTGTCTCGGTCTATCTCCTCAATCTCAGCCTCATACACCCTGTCAAAAAATCACGTCTGTAAGCAGGTGAGTATGAGCCAAAGACTCCAAAGCTCTACTTAATACTAATATATAGTCCTTAAAAAATAATTGAATCTGTGTTAAATGTGTCTACAGGATATACTTACAGCATTTTTTTTTATAACAATTAAACTGAGGAACATCTTTCCAACAAATATCAAAGACTGACTTCAACAACATAATCATTTTGAGGTGCTTTTCTGAAAATCAATGAACAATTTCAGGCATTTAAGATATGCAATAAAAAAAGATGGACACAACGAATTCAATAAACCCAAACTGTGATTCAGATAATGGAATTGTAGTGTGACGAAAGCATGCATTATTTTGAATATTTTCATTTAATGAGGCCGGCAACACTCACTGTCCATCCTGACTCCACGCAGCCATACACCGGTCTCCAACTTTCCAGCCACTTTTCTGGGGAACTGTGTCTGAGCTGCTGGTGTTAGAAGCGCCATCAGCAGGCTGTGATGTCAGGAGGTCTTTTGTCAAATCAATGACTTCCTGCAAAACCCACACAATCAAAAGAGAGACAGATGTTCATGATGTTCAAAAGTATTGGGAAATCTGTAAATGTGTGATGTACAGACTTCAGGATAATACTATTCAGTCAACACCAAAAATACTAAATAGTTTATATTTCTTCCATCCAAATCCAGCAGGCGCTGCATGAACCTTCTATTACTTTGAGGTACAGTACAAACCTGTAAGTCTTTCTGGAGTTTAAGTAGGTCTTCATTTTCTGGTTCAAGAGACAAGGCAACTTCGACTTGCTGCAGCTGCGCCTTGTAGCTGCTCAACTGTTTCATCAAATCCTCCGACATCTGTGTGTCGACAACAAAACAGTCAACAGTTACCACCCGGAAAAATGGCTGGCTGTATTAGCATAGCTCGATAAGTCAAAACGTAAACATCATAATGTAAGGCGACAACTTAGATCATCGATACATAAGCAGCTCATGTCTCTGGTGTGTCAAACGAGTGGTACCCGGATACACAACATATATTGAAAATTATACACTCTGTGAGGGGACAGCATTTGCGTTAGCATAACGCTAAAGCGGTTAGCTTGATCCTTTGGCCCTTTCGTCGACGTAAATTTAACCTACGACGGCTAACACTAGCTACACGCAAGAAAGGCGTAAACCACTAAAAAAAACTGGGTTCATTTATCATCTTACCTCAGTATGATTGCTCTTAGATGATAAATATAGTAAACATTCAAAGCCAAACTCGATAAATTTCCAAACCGACTGCTTAAAAGAAAGAACAACAGTACGTTCTTCTTCTCCCTCCCGTGTGCGAATGGCCAAACGGAAATACCGTGTGAGTGTTCTCGCGATATGACAACAGATTGTATAAAATCTCGCTAGCGCCTCTATCGGCTATTGATGGTATTTATAAAACGAGGGGAAGTGCTGCAACTGTAACCTCATTATCTACAATATAAAGCTGTAATTAATATACAGTTATTAATACCAGTTAAAATTAAATGTATTGTTTTTGTTCAATATTGATTATTTTATGGTGACAAAATTATTTTTTTTATTTAACTGTCCTGAAAGATTAATGCCTAACATGTACTTCCTCTGGGCTGGATGTTCCACTGGAAATTATGTGTCCTACAGTAAATATACAGATGAAGATTAGAAAATAAGGACAGTCTATGATGTTGCAAGAAAGGTCTTAGAGAAAAGTTTTTAGAGAATTGTCTGACAGTAAAAAATGAAAAGGTATAGGAAAGAATAAAAGCTGCTACTTAAAACATGTTTTTTTCTAGTCGTTGTCTTCTTAAATAGTTTTACACTCTTTTAAAATACAGTCAGATTGGAAAATCATACTGAATTTTCTACAGTTTATACAAAATAGTAGGAGAGGCAGATGAATTTGTATTAGGTTAGATAGGTGACGCATAAGTCTAAATTCAAACTACAAATCTTGCAACAAAGTTGTGGTCCACAGCACAAAACAGCCTAGTCTCTACCAGTATGAATGTCAGACTAGAATGTCTGACATTCAGAAAGAAAGTTTATTTAATAATCCTAAAGTAGATAATGTACTGATTTTTGCCTGAATCATGAGACAAATCACAGGATTCAGTCAAAATCAATAAAACATATTACATACTATTTTTTCCTTGCATGCATGCAAAGCTTTTTTTATTTTATTCTATTTTTGGGATACCACGAAGGAGGATAAACAAAAAGGGTATCAACATGCCTGTGACTAAAAATGTAAAACAATAATATAAAGCAATGGAGAAAACTAGTGCTCAGAATGTAATAATATTTTGTCCTTCTGGACATTTTGTCATCACAGTGTATTTTATATTCCCGGCCAAATGTACAAATACATAAAATGTCTCGGCTCATTCACTTCAAAGTAAACACAGGAACCTTTGAATATAATCAAAGACAGATTATATTCACAGTTTCCTGTGTTTACTTTGAACATAATTAAGGACAAATATACAAATACATAAAATGTCTTGGCTCATTCACTTCAGTCTATTCTGTCCAGACATCCAGAAAAGATCACATTTGTCAAGTTGAAATGAATTTTTTTTTTTGCCACTGTCCTGCTCTTGCTTTACTCTGTTACTGTAAGTGACTGACTCTTTAAGTGCCTCCCACCCACTCAGGAATCTCAGATATTATTTCAAGCTATTTTTTCTTTCAAGATATGTCTGAAACATCTGTTCATGTAACAGAACTGCAAAACCACATACACTGTGCTCATATTCCACTGTAATCTAATAGATTGCAGATATTACTTCTATAAATCAACAATATTATTAGTGTCATAATCAGCCAATGGTTTCAGGGTCTAGGAGCAACACAAAATCTCTTTTAAATCTCCAGCGTTGGATGAACCCCGCCCATTCCTGTTCTGCTCTCACAGATCCTCAGCATCAGATCAAGCCCATATAAAAGACGAACTCCACTTCAGCCGCAACAGATGAAAAGACCTGCCTGAGCCAGCACTATCTGCAATATAAGTCTATTTGATGAAATGTCTTCCAAGGGATTTAACTGCAAGTTTTTATTCTAAAAGGTTGGTGGATAAAAATGATTTTTTGAAAGAATACACTCATTTTTAAAACTATCTGTTGCGAGAGACTGGGAATAAATCAAAGTTTCCTACATTTCTTTATTTTTTGTCTTTTTAAAATATAGAAACATTTTTTGATCATTGGTTTCTCACCAACAAAGAGGCAAAAAGCTCAGATTTCTTTCAACAACCTCTTTGTGTGAACAAAATGAAAAGACTGAATTCTCTGATACTGTGTTCTTGAATGGATGCAATTAATAGACTGCTGGCAAGCATAGCTTCCCAACCTCCAGACAGAGGGCTGCTCAAAAAATATCTTGGACTCTCCAGCTCGTCCTGATGGGTTGTCTTAACTTCACCAGCGGAAATGGGACTCTGCCTGGCAGGCATCCTTACACTGTGCAGACCTCTGTGCCTCTAACAATCCTGGTGGGTATCCTCATCCTGCTAACTGTGTTTGGCAATGTCATGGTAGTAATAGCCGTGATCACAAGCCGTGCACTGAGAGCACCTCAGAACTTATTTTTAGTCTCTCTGGCATGTGCAGACATCCTGGTTGCCACCCTGGTGATGCCATTCTCTTTAGCGAATGAACTGATGGGCTACTGGTACTTTGGTAAAGTGTGGTGTGAAATCTACCTGGCTTTGGATGTGCTGTTCTGCACCTCCTCCATTGTTCACCTGTGTGCGATCAGCCTGGACAGATACTGGTCTGTCACTCAAGCGATTGAGTACAACCTGAGGAGGACGCCACGCAGGATTAAATGCACAGTCTGCTTAGTTTGGGTACTGGCAGCCATCATTTCATTCCCTCCGCTCATCACAATGAAAAAGGACGAGGGTAAAGAGGACAGCCCTGAATGTAAAATTAATGAGGAGAAATGGTACATCATATTCTCCAGCACAGCCTCCTTCTTTGCACCCTGTGTCATTATGATCATGGTGTATGTTAGAATCTATCAGATCGCCAAGAGAAGAACAAGAACCCTACCGGGAGAAAGGCAGAGGGAGAACGGCAACTCAGAAGATGCAAAGATCGGTTCAGAGCTGCTGCAGAGAAAAAACAGAGAAATGAGGGAGGTGAGAGAGGAGGACAGCAAAGAGGACAATGGACTGGATGTGGAGGAAGAACCCTCGTCATCAGATGGGAACGAAATCGCCCTGTGTTCCCTGAAGAAGAAGAAGGGCACGAGAACAACCAAAGTGACTCAAGTGAAGCCTGGAGAAAACTCCCCAAAGCCAGATGTGCAGTCCTGTGTGAGAGCGAGCAGGTGGAAAGGGAGGCAGTACAGAGAGAGGCGCTTCACGTTTGTTCTGGCTGTAGTCATGGGAGTGTTTGTTCTCTGCTGGTTCCCCTTTTTCTTTACATACACGCTCACTGCCGTGTGTGACACCTGCTGCATCCCAGAGACACTCTTCAAAATGTTTTTCTGGTTTGGTTACTGCAATAGCTCACTAAATCCTGTTATATACACTATATTCAATAATGACTTTAGGAAGTCTTTTAAAAAGATCCTTTGTAGAAGGGACAGAAGAGGTTTGTAAATAATACTTTTATACTGACATTTTAAACACAAAACCATTTGTCAGCTACATTAAGACTCTTCTCTTATGTAAATACATTTCACAATTTTGTTGTCAGTAAATGGTTGTTTTGCAGCATTAAATCGTACAAAAATGTCCACTGTGCACTGTTTTTTACAGCCAGTATTACGCTGTGACAACCTGTGAGGTCAGACTTTTATAATGTCAAATTGTGCCATGGGTGACACATTTTCAACATGTGTGTGATTGTTTTGTGACGGCACATAAGCTGGTCAGTTTGCTATTAGATACCATCACCATCTGTTTTCATGCTTTTAAAATTGACAGAAAAAATTGCAATATAGGCTGCTCATGTGACAGCAGACATTACAGCATTTACACTGTCACGGCTGCATCAAAGGATTTATACAGCATTGTGTTGATTGTACAATATGTTAAAATACTGTAAATCCACTAGAATGCATATCATTATTTCTTTATGATAATTTCAGTTATTCAGAAATATGATATGTTTGGACACTAAGCTTCTCTCTGTGTAATTGCCATCAGAAGATTAATTAAAAAAGGCAGATAACTGTAAATACCACTGTATCGCTAAATCTTTTAAAATAAACTATTCATCTTTATACAGTAGAACAAAGCAAACTGTACCTAAAAATATGTTTTCCCCCCATACCACCAACTATCCTATTCTCTCGTAACAAGCAGAAGAACAAGACAATTATAGGAAAAGAAAATTATGCCTGGGAGGTACAGGCGGCACAACAATATTGAACGCAGTTTATCATGAATTATAGCCCGTCATATCAGGATATCATTAAATCCTCCCCTGGAGTAAAACAGAAGTCCTGCAGCAACAGAAATATGAGTGGCTGCTGCAAATTACACCGTGAGGTTAATATCCACACATGCTTATCAATGTGTTGTGTTCCTAGATTTGATCTCTTATCACTGTTTCTTCTCCTTTTCTAAACTAAAACCTGTCTTTATATCCATCTGCTTTTTCTGTAAATATAATTCAGACCCACATTGATTTAAAAACCAGAGATAAAGTAAATGTACAGCCCATAATTGTTTGAACTTAGCAAAGATTTTCACTGACCACCTCTCACATACAAATAACAAAGTGATTCCCATGACTTGCTCTCTGGGACTGTGGTGTTTTGAGATTCCTGTGGTACACATGTTTGGGTTCAACCATGTCTCACAGTCTTAAAATACAACATCCAATACCACAAACGGCAAACTATATACATGACTATTGCTGATAGAGTTCCCACGGACAATCTGACAAGAGAAATAGATTAAGAAAATAATATTTGAGGCTTTGTGGTAACGAGAATTTAAGCAAGACAAATGTTGTGTAATCACCGTGAGGCTACGACAAATAGCTGATGGCCCTGCCAGAATGAAGAGGAGGGGGAAAAAAAACTCAGATTATTAGAGCTTCAGGAAGATATAAACAGCAGTAATACTGAGCAATCAACATTATGCAAGATTTAAATATTTTCAAGACAAATATTTCTATCCATTGCACATCAATGCTTCTTGAAAGATTAAAACTGCAGGGATTGCCATCTGAATTCATACTTTAATTAAAATGACAATTCTCCTGGAGTCCGCTGCTATGCTTGAGCAGCAGGATGCATAAATTACATTTGTAAAGCACATACTCACAAAGCAATAAGAAAGATTAAACGCAACCATTCAATTATTTGCCCAAAAAGATGAATGAAACAGGAGGAATCATAAAAATGTATCGAGAGCTGACTTGTGTTAAGTGTAAACCACAAAAACACAGACATATGAAATTAATCAAGTCATACTGGATGCTTTCTGTAACATTTCTAAGCCTCGCTCCACATCCGTGTGAATTATGGTCAGTTACAAACTATAAACATTGGGTTGCACTTGCTAATCTCTGCGTATGTACACAGAAGTCCACTCTCTCCGTCTGCACAGGGAGTGATTTATTTCCCTCTCTAAAGGCCACAGAGCATCACAATTTATTCTTGTGACACCACAGCTTATAAAACTATCTTTTATAAGCTGCTCCTGGCACGAGTTCCTGAAACTTTCACACAGCTCCCCTGTCAATTTTCCTCATTTTATTCTAATTTCCCCCCTGCCTACAACTCAATAAGTGCTTTTTAAAGCTCCTAGTCATGTATCTCAAAGGAGCTGGTGAACTTAAAGACAATTAAAGACCAAGGAGAAGAGGCTGTGTCCCAGACAAACAGTGATTGCCAAAGCAAAATTGCACAGAGTCAGACAGAGGCATCAAGACTATACTAACAAGTTTAAATCATAGCTGGTGATGAATAGAGTGTTTTAATTGAATGTTGGGTCATTCATTATGGATTGAGCACAATGAATCATGCACAGTGGGGCATATAATACTTCCTCCCTCTTGAATTGATAAGGATGCCAAATAATCAAATTAGATTGTGAGGGATGTAAGTAGCAGGAGGATCCTGTTTAATATGCCTCATGATCTCTGCTACTGTCTCTACACCCACTGCTCACATACAACAAGTATCAATACAATAAAAAAATGTAACCCATATTTTTTGAATGTCTTTAATGTATTTTAGATGACCAACCACACCAACAGAAAACCTGAAAATATGGATATTTCTCCGACTGCTCAGTGTTTTCTGCCTGCTCAGGCTACACTGATTAGAGGCCATTTTTTGATCTCCAGAAGAAACCCCAGGGGAAAGGAGGATCTCACTGGGAGTTCAGAGCACCAAAGTGCATGAGTGATGTGTAATTTACTAAATATTTCATGCGCATCAACAAATGGACGCTCATTCTTTGAGACAGCCGATATCGTCTTTAATCACTCGTGCTTTAATTTAATCATATTGACCTCCTTTTTGTTTGCAGATATAACAGAAAATTACTGGTAAATTATTCATCAAAATGATCATCTGTGGATTTCACAAGGGCTGAGGAATGTATGTTATATTTACACCAATTTTACCTCAGGTTATGTGGTTTAAATAATAAAAAAATCAACACAAGCAACAAATGTGTGTCACTAGATCTAATTCAATTTATTAAGTAAAAGTAAATGAGTGATTCCACTTTTAGTGACATGTTTGTGGCAGGAAAACCTCTTCTTTCAATAATAAAAAAAAACCTCTGACATTTTATTTAAGAAAAATGTTTGCATGTGTGAGAGGTGGAAGAAGAAACAAAGTGGAAAATGGCTGAAAAGGTTAAAGACTGAGCTGTTATGAATGAAGCCAAAATATGAGTTTGTCTCATTTTTCAGCTCAATGTCTTTAATAATCTGTCACAGTTTCATAAAGTCAAAATTTAATAAAACTGTGAGTTTGAAAACAAGTTTTTTTGTGCTCACATCATCAAAGATAGTGTGCCTGCAGTGAAAGCACCACCACCATCCACTGCTATGCTTTCTGTCCTCTGCAGTGAATCCTCATTGATACCAAATTAAGCTCTGGCAAATCTCCTGCTCCGGACACCATAATTCTTCCTTAGCCGTCTTGTCTTGTCTGTACTATCGATCGTTATCCAATTCCAGTCTGGCCTCCCCCCGCCTCACGCACACAGCTTCCCCCACGCCACCCACATGCTCCTGGATGATGTCAGCATTACACACAAACACCAACTCTTGACAAAGCTTACTATCATTGTACTTTATCTGTCCCCACCAGCCAGCTGCTGTGGACACCAACTCATCTCTCAATAAACTGTCAACCATCACACACCTACACACAGATAGAGCAGGTCGTGCAGTGACGTCTTCATAGCTTCTAACACCTACATGGTCTGTTGTACCTTATTTTGAAAAGCTCAGCAAGGCAAATTAGCAAAATTATAATATCTGATTATTTAAAGTAGACTGGAATCAATTTGCTTACTTGCAATGAAGATGATTGCTTATGGTGTCAGGAAAATACACTGGGAATATTTGCAAATAAGCTTTTATAGGCAACATAATATATTACCAGTTCATAAAGGTAATTTTCAGCAAGCACAGTAATGCTTGCTTTTATTTTTACATAATTTGGATTGTACTCTTGCTAACTATGTTTCTGATATTGGTATTTCAGTTAACTGTACCTTTAAAGACTAACTGGTGAATGGTGGATGTTTTAGCATTTCAGTTTTGACCAATCCTTTTTTCATGTGTAGTAGTGGATTTGCTTGGTTTTTAACGTGACATCACCTGTTTGTATGTGGGCTCTTATTTTGAAGCCAGGAGTTTGGCATTTCAACGTTGCCATGTTGGTTGTTTGGAGGCAAAAGGGACCATATTTGGATATGAAGGGAAGAGTGAGGAGGCGGGTCTAACCCCTGAACTCAATGATGGTACCCAATGTGTATGAGATTTGAGTTAAGGGCTCATCTCATTGAAGACCAGACCTGTCAATCAAACTGACCACCCCCTCTAAATCGTCTCCTATTTGAAGCCTAATGTCTAATCAATAATGAATATATTTGCAGATGGACCACCACGAATACGAATTAACTTTAGCTAATGACATCAGCATGGCTTGTAGGAAAAATGTATTGGCTGAGTATGTCACATAGTGAAAGTTGAAATTTTTGAATTTAAGTCAATTGGAGCCAGATAGTTAACGCGTTGCTACAAAAATGGGAGTGAGTAACTCCCACAGACAGTATATAGAAATGCATGATGCATGTGGGGCTCTAAAATAAGGCCAATATGAAAGTGCAAAAATAAATAAATAAAAGCAATAACCCTGACGGCCAGTGGAGGCTAGCAAAACACCCCATATGACTGTCATTTTCAATCATGAAATATTACATTTGTCAAGTAATTGAGATTTCAGTTGCTAAAGTTAGTTCTTCTCATCAGTTATCTGGTGATCTGAAAAAAACCCCTATTAAGTAGATATTAGGCGAGGAATATTTAGGGGCATCGTTATCTTGATCCACAAGTCTGAGCTCTAATGAGACCAATATGCATGAGACTTCAGTCATGCATATTGGACAGTGACCTTGGGTTCAAAGGTTGGACCCGCCTCCTCTCTCCTTCTGTCTTATACAAATAAGGTCATTTCTGACTTCAAACAACCAATATGGTAAAGTTCAAATGACACACTTGCTTACTTAATATCTATACACAGTCAATGGTAACTCATAACTCCTAATTCTCTACCAGTGCATGTGGGATCTGAGGCAAGCAGAA
The DNA here is from genome assembly GCA_900323345.1 of Pseudochromis fuscus. Lineage (NCBI taxonomy): Eukaryota > Metazoa > Chordata > Actinopteri > Pseudochromidae > Pseudochromis > Pseudochromis fuscus. Next base: position 34,024 of record OOFC01003425.1, on the reverse strand, counting down.
CATTAGGAGTTTGATAAAATAACAATAGTAATTAAGTTTTATGATGCATGCTGTAGACCAGTTGAAAACAATTACAAAATCTTGGAAAATATTGTCCATTGGATAATGAATCTTTTCTCTACTTGGATCAAAATGCATTAGTGATCCTGAAATGTGTTCAAAACAGCAAAGGTTTTTGTGCATCATTGTGAAAATCACCCTCTCAGCAGATGTAAGTTACAGAGGAATGTAAAGTGACATAAACATATAACATATAAAGTAAAAGAGTAGAATTAAACAGCAGACATATATTATCCTGAAAGCCCTGCTTCCCTGCTGGTTTTCATTCTGGTTCTAGGAGTCTTCTGAGACCTCACAGGGTCTCAGTCTACACCTGGTTACATAAGGAGCTACTTGTTTTATCTTATACACCTTACAGTCCTCACAGTACACTGAACATCATGTGAGTACATGCTCACCATAAACATAATACCAGAACTGCTAAAGGTGGCATCAGGACAGAAATGAGTGACAGTACAATGCAGGTAAACGCAACAGATTTACAGTGGCCTAGTTTTTTCTTGTGAAATGTTTTATCATGATTACTGACCTCCTGCTCCATGGGCTTCCCCCTCACGCTGCTGATAACCAGCGTGTACATAATGGCTCATAGCTTGAATCCTGAGTGGAACGCTGTGTTCCTTGTATTTGTGCCACTAGCTAATATTGCTCACTCATCAATGATAGATTTTCTTTTGCCATTTGGGTTTTACATTATTAATACTTTCTCAGCCTGACTAATGAAAAACAGGATGTGACTTTCTTCTGCCTGGAAGACAGTACCTCTGACACGGTTAGATTATCTGAGGTGATGGGCGATAGCCTTCCTGATGCTAATTTCTGGTTTAATTTAATTGCCCTTAGACATATTTCTTTCTTTTGGGCTTTGTGAGTAGTTTTTATATTCTACCTGTAAGTCCTCATCCTGCTTTTACTTTCTGATTTGGACATCTGGTTTCCCTTTTAGATATATCTGAGTGACTTAAAATGTCTTCTAAATGTCTGGAGGTTTTCCTGCTTTAGATTTTCCATGTTAGGAGCATCACACTTTTTTGTTATATTGTCCTGTCCAATACAGTTGTTCGTTGCTCGCATGATGATGTGGGCGTTCATGTTTGTTATTTTAATAACCGCCTATCATTGATCAGATTTCATGCTGAATTCTAAATAAAGCTTTGGGTTAAAGTCATCTGGCAAACATGGCAGCTTCATGTAGCATGGTGGGGTAGTACAAAACTGTACAAAACATTGTTTGTGGTTCATCTGCCATCTGGTGAAAGCATTTTTGTAATGAGAGCTGGGATGTGGGAGTAGAACACAACGTTCATAACACTTAACACAATTACTGCCGATATTGCCTCTACGGTAAATTGTGACGGCTCTGTATGAAAATCAAAACAATACCAACGGACCTTAATGTTATTTACCTGTGGAAAATTTCTTGATCTCACATGTTTTCATAAATGTTTATTTAGATGTTATTGGGCTCAGTGGATGTGTGTGCTGCTGACTGAATCAATATCACTGACATTTTATCATATTGTACGCACATTGAACAGTGCAGAATGTATTAGCTCCAAAGGCTTTGTTTCTCATAAATAGAATAATATGAATTTTTTCTTACATATTGTTTCTGGCACCGAGTGGTTCCAGTTTCAGCTGAATACTGATAGATTATGTAGTGATTATTGGATAAGTGTAGTAGCTACTAAATGATAATAATGATCTATTTGACCCAGGTATTCCCAGATTTGTTTTAAATTCATCTATCTATGTATGATTCTTGACTGGTTCATCTCTCATTTCAGCTACCAAATAGAGACACACATAATCAGCAACTTAAGCTTCAAAACAAACAGCGTACACACAAAAAAACATGATTACATTCAAACTTCATTAAGGTTTTTTACACAAAGAATTTATCTCTGTTTTGAAATCATCCATTTAGCTCCATGTATTCTGTGTGAACAGTCTTCTGCCAGGAAGGAGAAACACACCCCAGAATAATAAGCCCCCTCAATTGTAGAAATAATTTAATTTTGCAAGAATAATCAGTCACGTTAATCTCTACGGTAGCAAACATAATAACATTTGCCAGCCTCAAATTTGGTCTTGCCTGTTCAAGAAATCAGGAACTATAAATACACCTTGCAGCACAGTGTTAGTCACTTGTGCAACTGTAAGTTCTAAGAAGTCTGTATAAATTTAATCCTGATGAATATAGGACAAAGGCACAGGGACAGGGATAGGATACATATTTAACAAGCAACCTTTCTTTTTATTATTATCATTTAGGTACTTAAATGTCTCCTTCACACATCGGTAAATGAATTGTTGCTCCTCTTAGACCGCAGTGTATTGAGGGGTCAGTCAGTGCAATAAACAACAGTAAAACTAAAAAAGACAGCATGACAGTAGTAGGTTGAGGTGACATACAGTCATTACTGAGCAGTGGATGCAGGTCAATGGTTTTGTTTGTGTTTGAGGTTAAATTTGATGGTGTGGTAAAGTTCATGAGAGGAAAGATGGTGTTCGTGGAGGAGCTTGGTGGTGTAGCAGGTCCTGTGCAAGAGTACCTGGGTGCCTCTCGTCCTGTGTGATAATAGGCTGAATTGTATTATTGTATTTTATTATGCTTCATAATACACAGAAGCAGCGACATGCTGGAGTTTGGACTCACTCTAATGAGTAATGAGTGCCATCTGCAGACAGGTGTGTGGAACTGCTGCCATTTAACTGGGTTGAACCAAAATGTGAAATAAGGTGACAAGACCAGAAGGTCGCATTAGGTTGCTGTTATAATATCCCAGCAGATACTGGTTAGACTTCACGTTTATTGAGACTGCTCGGAGAGTGTGAGTGGGCTAATGTGTGCGTGCAGTGCGTGCCCTCCTTTCTCAGCCAATCACATTTTAGATAAACACAATATTGCGTCATTGTTATTGTGGTAGTTGGAGCTTCCAGCTGTCTACAGACATTTCGCCACCATTTCCAGTTATATTAAGGCCTGTAAAAAACAGCGGACCCGCAGAATTATACCACCGCAATGTCGCTGCAGAAGGACACTTCGTCTGACGAGAGTTTGCAAGGTAAAGTATTTACGATAAAAAACAGTACATAGCTCACTGGGGTTCATGCTAGCGCTAGCTTATACTTAGGAAAACACCATGTAACCAACGTAAATCACCTAGAGTAACCCTGGTAAAGGCTTAAGGTGGAAAATTAAAGCTTAAAAAAAAATATTAATAATATTGATCTATTAGACGCGTAGGTACAACAATAACAAGACAGATCCTCGTCCTTGTTAGTGACTGTAGCTTATTTGCAGTGTTGCAAAATCAAAATGCCACGTCTTTGTTTACTGTCCTACTACATGTAGGCCAGTGATGCCCTTACTGGATTCACACCAGGTTTTTTCCCCCTATTTGATTTAAGGTTCCTGGGTTGAGCTGCATTTCAGTGGCTCTCAGAGTACCAGTCTTCACGGAAGCCAGGAGCAAATCCCCACGTCCACCCAGGAGGGCGACGTGGAGAAAATGCTGCTGGAGGCTCAGCACGAGTCAGGCAGGAGCAGCTCCAGAGGAAGCTCTCAGTGCAACAGGTCTGTGAGGGAAAAGGGGAAGAACAGTTTGTGATTTTTGCTGTGTCACACAGTTTCATCAAGGAGGTTTACTAAGCAACATGGTGTTTGTTTTTGTTGTCAACAGCCCCCTCAGAGCACAGACCCCCCTCCTTCTGTGGAGAGGCTCAGAGGGGACCAGCTCACAGGTAGCTACATTTGTTGGATCTGGCTCAAAATCTGTTCATTATTCAGTGTAATTTTAATTCAGTAGATATTTAGGCATGTCAGAGCAGGCCTGGTGAAAGGGAAGACCTGTTTGTTCATGAGTTACTGGGATACTTATTAGAAATAATTTTAGTTAATCCCTTGTTTTTCCAGACTGTGTCAAGTCAAACTGCCTGCCGTGAAAGAGGCCTGTTGTTCATATGATGTTTTTAAGCATAACATTGTTTTTAAATACCAGTGATGCCTTGAGCGTATGTTAAACTTGTTCTGACAACAACTGTTTATCAATAATTGGTGTTTCTAGTCTGATGAAGATTTCCAAGAGAGGAGACGGGAAGTAGAGAACCTGATGAAGAAAAACGCCGATTGGATCTGGGACTGGTCTAGTCGGCCTGAGAACAACCCACCAAAGTATGTAACCATCTCTATAGACTGTGGTGTTTTCAGTTGTTGTATCTTAGTTGAGACAGTTATTTCAAGGTTTAAGACAAAACTGTGCAGTCACACAACTATAGGTAAAGTCAATGGTGATTATGAGCAAAGACAATATGAAGGTACAACACCAGTAAAAAAAAAAAAATGGTGGTGATTGCAACAATGATAAAGGTGTAAATTTATAACTCTGTTATGGTGACTTAAACATGTCTATTAGCTTGAATATATTCAGTTTAATGCCGTGATTTGTAATTGTGATTCATTGACTTTAGGATGATGTATTTGTGAGCAAAGGTGTCAGTATGACATTAAGCTGGTGCTCATTGAATTTAATGTATTCACAACAATGAAAAATTAATGTGCTCCTCTGTAGGGAGTTCCTGTTGAAGTACCCTAAGCGCTCGACCTCTCTCAGCATTAGGAACACCAGCGTCATGAAGAAGGGAGGCGTTCTTTCTCCTGAATTTCTGAAGCTTTTCCTTCCTTCATTAATCATTTCTCACATACTTGCTGTTGGCTTAGGGTAAGCAACCATCACTTAATCGCCAACTCTTGAAAACATTTAATGGGAACCTTTTGAAGCAGTCACAACAGCAGCTTTAAAGAACCTTTTAAAGCCCCAATTTTTACCCACTAACATTTATTGTACACTTATTTTCATATAAGTAATGGGATAAATAATGGTGTTTTGAATTTTTAGATAGTCATACGTGAAAAGTATGGTACTGTTAAGAATAATCACTGATGCTAACAGACCTTTAATCGCACAAATACCACATGAATAATTTAGTGGTTGTCTCCCCCTCGTTTGACAGTGACAGATTCCAGCTTTACATTGCAGTGCAGCATTAGATCTTACTTCTATGAATCTCTTAACATTTGCAGAGTAGATGAGATTAGTATTATTGCATCAAATCTAAAAAAAGTAGCTGGATAGATAGCCAGAGGCAACGTCATGTTCAGTCTCTCCAATTAAAAATATAAAGGTAAACTCATGCTCAGAGATTTGTTCCTGGTCCTAAGAATCTGATGTGTGTATTTTTTAAATGTTATTGGACAATTGTGCTTTTTTTTTTTTTGCTCCATCTTATTATTATTTCTTTTCCTTTTTAGGATATATATTGGGAAGCGTCTACCCTCCCACAACAGCTACTAAATGCGACGATGGTTCGTTGCAACACCTTCTCACCTTCATTCAACCATCTTTGGCATGCCTTAACATGGGACCCTCTGAAGATCAAGGGAGATGTGGCCGTGTGAAATGGTCCAATTTGAGTGAGTGTCCCACGTCGCCCACACCAACATGGAGAGTTGAGGATCTGTCATTGCTGTTTTGTGGTGCAACAGTGACCAATCCGCTGCTCCCTGCTGTCGTCCCTGCCCTGGAGATGACTGTTTTGCTGCTTCCTGCTCCTTAATTCTGCACGTTAGGGAATCAGTATATATATTTATATATCGTACATCACTGCCTTTTTCTCTTTAAAAAAAAAAGAAAGAAAGAAATTCAAATATTGTACTGTAAGTTTTTTTTTTAGATAAGCTGTGGATCAAGGAAATTGTTTTGACGTGACTATTTTTTGTGTTTGTCCAAGGGATCATTAAGTTTAAGTGACTTCACCCATGAGTGATCGCTCAGCTGTTCATTAGTAAATTGTGACTGTAAGAAAATCATACTAGCTCATAAAGCACAGATATGGTCTATTTTGTTCATCCAGCACAAAATAAAAAGTGAAAACGCTCGTGTGGCCTCGATGGATTTACAGTTAATTTGTAGACACATGGAGCTGATGGTTTATCAAGAGAAAGGGGGAAAAAAAAAACATGCAGATGAACACAATTAAAATTTTATTGAACTTTGGTCAAAATAATAAACAAGTGAATACATTGCCACCATGTTAGGAATCAATGGACAAAGACAATGCATTATTATGTGTTTGTTTTAATGTCGTCAGTATATGTTTTTGTGTAGTCAACCTTCATTTCTGCATTCACAACTACGGAGATAAGATCCACATTTGCAATATGCGGTTCAAAATTTGGGTGACATCCCTAAACAAATGAATAAGGGCACATGTATGAGGCCTGTCTGAATTTCCTACTTATTAAATGACTCGGAGGCACTATCACATAAACTGTATGGTGTGCAATTTTCCTCCTTTATGTATTTTCATAGACAGCCACATGTAGCAGCAGTATATGAGGACATAACTCTATAAAATAGGATTTACAAATAATGCACATGAGGTTTGTAAAACGTTTGGGGACATAACTTGTAGCTGTCACTGATAGAAGTAGGTATTAAGGCTGCAGATTCCCTTTGTCCTGGACCCTATCTTGTGCCATTTCAGTTTCCAGCCTGCATCCTAAAACATGGTCAAAAACTAGAACGCAATCTCTTGACACAAACACATTTTTTTCAGTTGTCTCCAACAGTGGTTCTCAAACTGGTAGCCCCAAGTAGTATTTCCTTAACAAGTTTGCTTGAGATCTGCTCAAAAGACAGTGGTGTGACTGGACATTTTTCCACCTCTCTACAACATAAAAACATGCAAAGCAATAAACATGTTTTAATACATACTTCTAAATTTAAAAACACATCTGTAGTTTTAGTTTCTTTTATTATGTGGATGACAAGGTGTACTTGAGTAGATACAGTCAGTGAAATTATGTCACCGTATTGACTGGGGTAAAATAAGAGAAGGGAGGGAGAGGAAAAAAAGAAAAGAGTCCACTTTCTGAATTCATGGCCTTTTCCACCAGTAGTTTGGCCTGAATACATGGCCAATGGGGGAATGTTACAGTTAGGCTTATTGGCCATTAATCCGTGCTTCACAGGGCCCGAAAATCTTTGAAATGATGATACAACCTTGACAAGACGTCATTTTAAGGACTTCCAAGAGTTCTGTCATTAAATTGTGAAATGAAGGCTTAAAATGTCAACACAAACACCAACGTTCAAGAGTTTGACCTCTAGGGAGTGCCATTCCGTCAATTAGACCCGAATTGGGCTTTCTGGGTCAGGGGGGCATGTTGATTGCCCTGGTGCCAAAGGCAAAAACAACCTAAGCTCAGACTCAAAATAAAACAGGCCTATGGATCAACCTCCTGTGGCAAAAAAAGTAGACACGTGCTTTCGAATTCTTCACCAGGAGGACAACAAGGCTGTTTCTTCTTATACAGATAGACAAGTAGTAGGCTTAACTACACAGGTACGGTAAAAGCCCTATCCTCTGGAGCCCCAAATCTTCTAGTTGATTTTGTCCTGGAAAATGTACAAGTTGTTGGTGGCTGCCACAGCTATCACGTTATCTTTGGGGTGCCAGGCAGTGTGGAGGATCTTCTTGTTGAAGTCCAGGCTGTCCACGCTGATCTCATCCTTCTTCCTCTTGCCGCCAGTGGACACTTTACGCGGCTTGAGCGTGGCCCGCGGTTTGCTGCTCTCCCGGGACGCCTCCAGTGTGATGTCCCGCCGGGTGTTGCGGTCGAACATTCGGAAGAAGTTGTTGTAGGAGCCGGTCATGATGGCACTGACGGAGGAAAGTGAGGTTTAAATGACCGTATGCGACAATTATCACTGAAGACGGCTCAACAATTATACAACATGTATGAAGTAGAGAGTATGAACGCTTACCTGTCACTGCCATTCCAGCAGCACTCAAACTTGTCAAAGATGCAGTCGTTTTCATACAAGGAGCAGAGTTTACTGCGAAGGTATTCATGGACCTGAAACACAACGCATCACTTCAATATTCACTCGAAAACAATGTGTTATGTATAATAAGGATTTGTAGTACAATACTTCAAACTTCTGCACATTTAAGTCATGTTATGGTGACTTGTTGTAATACTGATTGTGAGGTTGCTCTTTAGGAAATAAACAAGGAGCTTGCATGCCTTATACATCCTTATAGATTTGTTTGATCTCTTGATTTTTGGATTATTAATTCATTAAGAATTTTTACCAAACCAAGAAAAAATCCAAAGCATTTTTTTTTTATTTAAAGACAGCAGTGAGATGTAGGCTTATTGTTGTGCTCTTCAATTTAAGAATCATCTCATGCGAGTCCCATGGAAGATGTCACAACATGTAGTGAATGTTAGTTAGATTTGAAACCCTTGATAAGTAATGTATACGCACCTGATACGTCTCCACTGGCCTGTTCTCCATGTTGAGGTCCCAAACTTTGACGGAGAGGTAGTCACGTGTCATCATGTAGCGTCCGCTGTGACTGAACTTCACGTCTGAGATGGAGGAGATGATCTCAGAGAAAAAGGATCGGCTGCTTGGATCCTCAGGCTCCTCAAAGACTGAAAAAAAATGAAGAAAATCCTCAAAGTTCTTGATAAAATATTGCAAAATTTGACTTGACTGTACTATAATAACTCAAAATAAAAACAGTTAAACATTACAGATTGGGTTAGTATTTTTTTCCCCCCAAATTTTGATAAAATAATTTCCCGTAGATGCACTGATTGACTAAACACTGCAGACCTACACTGGAGGTACTTACACTTTGAGTGCCTATCGCAGAGTGCCGCTGCTCGCATGTCACACAGGCGGATGGTGCCTTTGCTACTGCTGTACACAAATACATTGCATTGGTGTGGATGGCACTCAGCAGCTGTGATTACTTCTGTCAGTTCCTCCATGTTGGCGGGCTTGATGTCTACAATATCTGTAAAACACACTGTTAAGGAAGCAACAGTCTTACGGTTCTTTATAATACAATACAGAGACTTTTAGGATCAAAAGCCACATTTCCAGTGTCTGTATTCTGATGATGAAAAAGGATACTAAAACTTCTGTCTGTGATTTCCAAGTGCCATAGATTTATTCTTAGGTCATCTGCAGAGAGGTAAGTTTCATGATCACTATTTACAGAAATGGAATTAATGTGATAGGTGTGCGCATTTGCAAAGATCCTCCTTGGGCTTGCTTCTACCATGAGATCCATTGGCATCAGTACTGGTACCTGAAATATACGAATGCACTTTTAGATACAATTTTCCCAGTATTAAAATCAGTCATGATCTGGGGTGTAATTGAACATACCCGTAAAGAGGTGATTCTAAAGGGGTCTCTGAGTCGTCCGTCTTCATCTTTCAGGTTGTAACCTTCTGCTCGTTTATCTCTTTCACTTATTTTCCACAATTTGATAGTTTTATCTGACAAGAAGTTGCAAAAAATTATCAGGTGAACAATTTTATAACATGGATCATGTCAAGTTGTTACATCAGTAAAATAAAATCTTACCATTTGTTGAAAGTAGAAAGTGAGCAGCATTTTGTTGGGGTAGCCACCTTATTTTATTAATTTTTTCCTCGATTTCTAAACTTTTCAAATAGTCAAATTCTGGCTCGTGACTCTGAAAAGTGCTATAGACGTTGTACTCCCCACGCAGGTGTGGACGATTCTTTGACTGAAATGGAAACACAATTAGTAAGAAAACATGAATCACTGGGTATGTATATCTGACACAACACTGCTCGCTGTATAAATCTTACCTCCTGTTCATGTTGAAATATCACTACTCGACCTCCTTTGTCTCCAGTTGCAAGTAATTCTCCAGAATAGTTGAACTCAACTGTAGATATAATGTCAGCTGAAAACAGACACAGAGTGAATCAGACTCAGTAGCTCAGCTTCCACCATGACAGTTCAGAGTAAAGCTCCTGTGTTGGACTTGAATAAAAAATTAATCTGTCTCCTGCAGCTAAATACGCACAACACGTACACCCACTCATGTATGAATGAAAACAAGCATGATGTCACTCGACAATTTATGGACGCAGCACATTGACGTCATGGACACGGTCGCTCCCCTTTAATAGTTTAGCCACCACCTAGCATACAGCTAGCTAGCGACACACAGTAATTCACAGAGAAAGGGCGTTTGTGCAACTGATCCACAAACAGACTCAAACCAATCACGACAGCTGTGTCATATTAAACCCCGTGTGTCCACCTAACGTCAGCTATTGTACGTCTCCCGTGAAGCCCACAGAGCACCACCACCATCAGACCACCTAGCTAGCTAGCTAGCTGCCCACCGTTAGCTACATACCTTCCGCAACATCTTCATCTATCGCTCCTTTCACTTGAGAGAAACACCACTGAAAATCATTTCCTCCTGCAACTCCTGTAGAAAAAAGAGCACAGCGTTAGTCCGCGTCCGATTCACGCTTCGTGTGGAGATAAAATGACCTGACAGGGACACAGTTTGACAACTAGCAACTGAGCTTGCCAGCGCTAGCTAACTTGCAGATTCAGGCCATCACACAGTGAGAGGTGGATCCTTCTCCTCCCTTCAAAAGTAGCTCACCCGCCATTGCTTCATTTAGCAGCTCTTGTTGTACACAGCTTCCCAATACCTAGTCAACCAATGCGGCTTGCTCGGGGGAAATAGGCAGCATCCACAATCAGTGTGAAGACTCGGGTCCAGATCTGTCAAGACCACGGAAATTATCCGTGATTTTTTTCTTCCAAAATGGCGCACAGTACATGGAGAAATGACGTCATGCACACATGCCACATCCTGGCTCCATCCATCCTCCTGAGCATCTCATTATTAAATGTTCATTTCGTCTGGATTTTTCCCCATTCACTTCCATTCAGTCACTTTATTTCACTGAATTACACATTGATACTTGCTTGTTGGGTCAGCTGTTTCTCTGTTGAATGGGACAAATGTTATTTACACATCACATTGGATATTTTGAGTGTTAAAGTTGAAATAAACCAAATGAAAATGTAGAAATGGTCAACACAAACACTATAAATGCATTTTTCTAGTCATTTGTTCGTAGGTATAAGATTAAGGGTTTTCATAATATGACAATTTACACAATTTTTATTTTGAAAGAGTGTTTTTTATTGTTCATTTGTCGTTGTCTGTCATATGTGTAATATAAAGAGGTATTTTTTGAGTGAAGTATCACTGTACACAAATGTATGAGAGTATGAGGAACCCCAACTTGTATTATATGGTCAATCGGTGACATCTAGTGGCGAAATGAGGAAACTTCATTATTTGAATTTTCTTGGCTATGTTCCGCCTCCAATGTCCATCCAGTACTTTGCAGTTTTAATTTCAAGAGATGTTTTTTTGGGTTGTTCAACCCCTTCGACGACGTGGTTTGTAAAAACCACGTCGGTGTGTAATTAATTCAAAGTAATGTGAATTTCAAAGTAAAACATTTTTGGCCTGTAAGAGAAAGGAACCATTGGCTGAGAAGGCTGTGATGTAAGTCTTGACTTCAACAACTCATTATTCTTAGAAATGTATATTTTTTATAAACCACCCATCCACAGAGAGGTATTTTATATGTAATACGTTATTTCAATAAGTGGCTAAAGAAAATCTATCTGAGCTTTGTTGTGAAATATGGCAATAATGTATTACAGAGGTTATGCTCTTCATATTTTGTTTTAGCAAGTACTGAAAGAAAACTATTATATTACACAATCTGTCATTCTTTTAAAATACTGGGTATTCAGCATGTCAGCCAAACATTTCTACTCCATACCATCAATCATTTTTTATCATTTTCTTCAAATAATGTTTTATTATTATCATTATTATTATTATTGGAGAATAAACTTTTCAAATGTTCTGCTTGGGATCTGCCAAAAAACAACACTGTTTGTTTTGTAAGCATCTCAGAGCACAACATCTACACAGAAATAGATGTTAGGGCTGTGGTAGGTATTTTTAGTGTTATTCTTATTTTTCTGTTAAAAGTACTCTCTGTAGGGCGGGACTTTTCTATCTAGACTGTGAACACAACAATTACCCATAGGGGCTGATTGCGCAGTAACAGAAAAAAAGACACATAAATTGTAAGAATGTGTGAAATCTGGGCCACGTTATAGGATAAAATAAGTAGATATGCTCTTTTAAATGCACCAGCCGATAGAAACGCACTATTTAGATATATGCTATAATTTAAATTCTACTGAAAAGTAAAAATATTTCCTCAGTTTGCTTTGAACTCGCTATCTAAAAATAGTGTAGTGGCTCAAAAGGTGGTTATTAAGAAATACAACTTAAACAAACATTATTGTTCAAATGGGCTTTTGAAGTTACAATAACTAATCATCTGCACTGTCTGTCAGCAACTATGAGCTCTAAGGTCTACACAGAGAGGGTATTGTGCCCGTAGTTCTTTATGTGTGTGTGTGTGTGTGTGTGTGTGTGTGTGTGTGTGTGTGTGTGTGTTTTTTTGCATCTGCAGATTGTCCTGGAGGTGGCAAGTGAATAAATAGGGATGCACCCTGAAAGACCTGGACCAAATCTCACCAAAACCTTTCCCTCGGTAACTCCTGAGCTACATATACCTCTCATCACTCACGCACAGTCCCATGGGAAGAAGCAGAGCAGAGGCCTGGAGGTTAGAAACACTATGTGTATATATATCTGTATGTGTGTGTACTGACACAAGTTGGTTCGTATACATATATATATGGAGAAAGACAGAGAGATATATGTATGACTGTTCCACATAAGGCATAAGAATACATAATGAGTGTAAATTATTTATTTATTTTTACAAGTGTTCTCTCCAACACTGTTGAATTATATCTTTAAACACAATTACCACAGTCAGTCTTTAACATCAACATCTGTACTCGTCCCATTTGTAGTTAGGTGTGGTGATGTTGGCTTTAAATTAACAATAGATGCCCCACCCGTGTTTCATCCAACCATCATTATTTTAGGGATCACTTGAACCTCTAAAACACCCTTGACTTCTACACTAGGAGTCCAGAGTTTGCTGCGTTTTGTACTTTGATAGTTTCAGCCTCTCACTAAATGGATCAGTGTGTAGCTGTCTGTTGATACTTGCTGGATACAGTGCAAACAAATCTTGATTTAAAAGCAGTAGGTGTGGGTTTTCATACACCACTAATGGCCAAATCAAAATAAAGGAGAGTAAATACTGTACTTTAAATTATAACACATTGTTGAAAGATGTGTTTTTACATTTTACCCAATTTTACTGGCATCTAAAATATCTCATATTATAAATTAGACTGAATAAAATTACACTCTGGATTAATAGTGTGCCATTAAAAAAAGTAAACACACCATTACTATTCACCATCACTGTGTGAGGGTGAAATGTTTGAATGTAGCCTAATATGCGATTTAATAAACCGTACAGCTTAATTGTTGTGTACCTTGGATTTATAACGTTTTTACAAGTTCAGTATTGTGCCTGTGACTGTGTGTGTGTGTGTGTGTGTGTGTGTGTGTGTGTGTGTGTGTGTGTGTGAGTGTGAGTGTGCTGCCGTGCCGTAGCTTCATCAGGTATAAGGAGAGGTGTTGACTTTATTCCGAGCCTCCAGTAACACCACTGACTCTGATAGTTCCCCATCCCTGTGGGAATTCATTATAAGACAGCTAGAGGCTGCTTGTGGATGGTTACTGTGCTGCCCGTATGTTAACTTGTCGCTATCGCGCAAGGCAAACATGTGGTGCAGCTGCTTTCTCTGGCTGTGGGCAACCTGGAGAGATTGATTGGTGAGCCTTCTGTTTTATCCAGGATCAGGGCCACATTCAGTAGACATGGTGCCTCCGGAGAAGCAGCCATTTTCCCCAGAAAATATGGCTCATTACCAGCACAGACAAAATGAAGGTATATTGACTTTTTAACATCTTACAACACACCTATTCCTGGGCCGTTTAACAACAGGCGTTTGTTCTCCTGGAAATCTTTACTTCGTTCTATTCTCATGTAACCCAACACAAAAGCACCGCTGACTTTAACATCAGCTAATCGTGCTCGGGTTTCTTTTGACGAAATCAAACACTGTGCTCATCTGTTTGAATATACACACAGAGGCATGAACCTAAATACCCATACACATTCATTTGCGCCCAGCACACACAAACATACCCTTCCCCCACATTTGGTCCATCAGACAGTTTTTAACACAAACCATTGGCCAGTGGATGTGTCTGCTCTGCTCAGGGGCATAAGCTCTGTCCAGACCCTCAGTCTTAACTCTCTCTCTCTCACACACACACACACTCACACACACAAACAGCAAAGGCAAACACAATCAATTATTCAGGACTCTTGTTTTGGCTCATGTGTTTTTTCTTATTATTTCTGTTCTGTTGCTTCTATAGCATCCTCTGGCAACCTAACAGCCAGCAGGCCAGATGAGTGAGATATGAGGCCTGATGACTTGAGGTCTGTGTATGTCTTTGTAATTTAGATGGCAGAGTATAATTTGCATGCACAGCCCTCAACATTGTCTCATTGTCTAAAGGAGATTATCCTCGCGGCTTTCCACAACTGAGGCTTGTCAAAGACCTGGCTTGGAAGACAAACCTTTGTCTCTGTGTTTATTTCCCCCATGAGTGGAAATTTTCAGTCTGGTCATTTAGTGTAGTTAAACCTCACACTGAAGCACACAAGCCATCAGTGTAAACAGTGCAGCGTCCTTTACTTTTTGTTATTATTTTTATCACTCGCGCCTCTTAAGCCCCGCACCTCCACGCGGAGGTTGTGTATTGTATATTTTACATACAGGGACTGTCATTCTTCAGTGTGCAAATGTGTGCACTAGATGGCACTATGGCACTTATTATTCAGTGCCAATAGATAATTTCCATTTTGGAGAATAAGCGTGCATGCTGCTGACACAAGTGATGATCACAAACAGCTTGTTTTCCCTGAGCTGATGCTGATAGTATCATAAAGAACTACATTGCTGCTAATATTTATTAATCATCTGCTTTGACCTTTAAGCGCAAAGCTATTGTTTTGATTTTGACAATCTCAGCTCCGCGTGAATGCAAATACTGAACCGGACTAAAGTTTTTTAAGTTGATCTCCAAGTCTGCTCCAACTTGAGAGATTCAGGGGAATCTTTTTTTGAAAGGCTCAACCGAACATCAAACAAAATATACTCTCCTGAATCAATGAAAACAGGAAAAAAGATTCACATTGAGGGGATGTATTAGATGTGAATCCTTGCAGTGATGATGTCCTTGTAACGGATCGTATTGTAAATAAGATGGGTTAAATTGCACTTGTAGCTTCCCTTCAAACAGTCAGGCTATTCTCTCGGGGGGACGAGAGAGTGCTGCAGACTCTTCCTCTAATAACGCTAGACAATGAGATCCCAGCTCATAACATAGGCCTCCACTATATAGAACAAGTAGTGGGGGCTTAGCAGCTAATAAAGTGGCAAGTCTTCAAATCCATGTCAGAAGAGCAGAGCGCCACAGGGACCTTTCATAACACTTGTATGTGCAGGTTCCAATGCAGTGTAAAGGTTACACATCCACATTGTACTGATCTAACCTGATGAATTGCCTTAAGCCCCACAAATTTCAAGGCTGTGTTTCTTATTTAAAGAAGCAGAACTGAATAATTCTCCCACTCTCTAAAAGATGACAGGCGAAGACAGGAGTGTGGAGTGAATGTTTGAGATACAATACAAAATCTACCGTGTATACTTTTCTTTATTAAATATGTGGGAAGCAGCGACAAAACTCTGTTACATTTAATTTGGCTTGTTTTTCAAATATATCTGTAGAAATACATTTACTTTTAAGAATAATAATACGCATCAATTTTGTTAATTGAATCACGCTGCCCTTTGAATTCACAAAACACAGTCTCAGTAATTAGCCTTGATTGCCTGGTCTGTGTTTCATAAATTGTCGTTCCCGCTTTCTCTCTAGTGAACCTGTCCTTCACTTGAGCACAGACACTCCTCCAGCATTTCCACCCACTTTGTTTGTGAGTCTTTGATCCACAGTATTCCAGTTAAAGTTACACCCATGTGCTGCAAGTTGAAACTTTCAGTATTGTTGCTCTGGGGAACCTTATACCCGTGGCGCCTTCTGCTTTTGTCCTTCCCTTTAGCAACAGAACTCTCCTATGGTCCTGGACAAAAGACTACTCACGACACCATTTTATGATCTCTGTGATGATACCGTTTCCTTCTCCTGCTCGCATGTTACCTCAGTCGAAGTATTTGAATCCAAAATGTTATGTCAAAAAAAAAACATCATTAGGGATTCTCCCTTGAGACAATTGTTGATTTGGAGGAAGGGATGATGAAATAGGAAAATAGACTTAGAAAACCAATTTAAATCTTTGTCCACATGCACAATAACATAAAAGTCGTCATTTTAATCATAAAACCTAAACTCCAATTTATGCTTTTTCCCTCATTATATTAATTTGCACCATCAGCTGGACTCCACATTGCAGTAATTCACATATCGCGCGTGATTGTGTTCATGTAAATTTGTTGTTGTTGTCGAGCTCCACATGTTAAGCATAATTGACGCAACATTAAAAATCATTTTCTCGAACAACAACACAATCTGGTGTATGAAATACTTAAAGGCAACAGATACAGTATATTAAAGTGGAGTGTAAAGTGCTGCGATGTCTTGCCTCTCCAGTCTGTCTAATCACTATGTGAGTGAAACATTCATGGTACACTAGATCAGTTCAATATTTAATTTCTCAACAAAGACTACATGATGGAACAGATGCTCAAACTTTGTATGTTTCTCAGGAGAGCAAAACTCACTTTCATGGAGCTATTGAGTACAGAGATTGTGATTGTGTACAAGCTTTGTGTTGACTTCTTTGGGCTCTTCACCTATATGCACTAAACGTACCGTCATGGATAAAAAAGATGCTCAAACATACTAAGTGTGCACAGTGAGTCAGTCTTCAAACCATGGACTGAATACATCAATTGTTTACATCCAGGGGCAGTGAAAACTCATGCGTGGAACCACATTAGTGATGCACCAAGGTTGCCCTTTGCCTTTATGTCACATTTCAAGTGAAAATTTGACTTGGCATGTTTACATAGGATTTCTTCATCTCCCTTTTAAACCCCTATGGGCACGCTGAAGGTGAGGGGAACTAAGATTATTATCCCCCGTTTCTCTGAGGAGCTTTTCTTTATGCACACCCTCACAGATGTCGACATTTGGTTAGGCGGTGTACATAGAAGCCCCAGATTATCTAGCGCTTCAGGAAGTCTGTTTAGCTAAAGTTAGGAGTGGTTACTTTCCCTGCACCTTTTCTAATTTGCTCTTGTGTTTTGTAACCCAGAGACCCCCGGTGCTTACCGTGCATCTGTGTTAAAACAGAGTGCAAGA
>OOFC01003420.1:6587-19623 GCA_900323345.1 Pseudochromis fuscus | reverse complement strand
CATGACTAGCCAGGCTCTGCTGCCCCGCAGATTATGCCTGACCCAATTTCTGCAACAGCCGCCCTGTGTTTCTGGGAAAATGGATAGCGTTAGACAACAGCAGTGATTTATGGGTAACTCCAGCACCAGCGGAGAGGTGAGGTACAGGAGGATGAATTTGTGACAGATAGGAGAGAGAGAGAAAAGAGAGAGAGAGAGAGAGAGATGGTGGGGACAGCAACGCTTATGAAAAGGAGCAATAGCTTTGGTTGAATGAAGCTGTTTATTAGTTTCCAAGTGGTCATTATGTCATCAGGTGTGACGGCAATGTGCCGCTCTTTTGGATGGATGTTTGCACCCCACTGACTTGTGGGAAATCTGCATGACCTGTCACATGAGGATGTTTGATTTACAAGACATGGGAGGAAGAGAGAGAGATGTGTGGAGATGCTGCGAGGAGCGAAGGAGAGAATAAGAGCCAGACAGAGGAAGTGAAAGAGAAGAATAGGTGGGAGGCAGAGGAGGGGTTTGGATGTAACTATGTATCACTGCAATGGCAGGCGTGAATTACAAATTTTAATAGCAAGGCAATGAAAATGATTTGAAGTGGTTTAAACTGCAAAGAGACAGCGACTGGCATGGTGATGAAGATTTGTTGAGATGATATGTTGTGCCTTAGGATTCATCAAACCTGCCTGCTAAGGTGAAAAGCAAGTGTAATTCACTCTGTGGTATAATTTATGATGGGAGTAATGGAAAGTGTGGGGCTACACACACTGTGGAGAGAGAGGCAAAGACAGAGTGCAGCGGGCAAATTGATTCTCAGGATAGTTTTTAGAGCATATTTACAGGATCATAATGAATTATACTAAAACCTCCAGATATCACCTGTTTTACATCTTCAGATAAAATGATGTAGATCAAAACTAACTTAATCGAGGCCCCATTAAATTTAAACAGGCTGCAACAACATTATCTATCACTTTTTTTTGGATTTATAATGTTCTCCTCTAATATCTGAAGATCTCATTTTTTACATATTTCCTCATTTATTTGGATGAGGGCTTTTCAAATTCCTCCCAGTATATTTACAGCTATTTGATTTAAAGAGGGTATGTGTGTGGCTTCATATTAGAGTGGAAGGTTATGAAGTATAACACCACGAGCAGATGCAGCAGCGCCTCGGGTCTGCCTCAAGACAAGAGTTTTAAAAGCGATCGCAATGCATTAAGCCAGACAACTCTCAAGACCTGTTTGCTCCCTAAATGAATTTGAGGGGAGCGTAACAAGGTTTTTGAGGCAGGCCCTGTCATCCGCTGGCTTTAACCAGCTTCTGTATTTATGGGTTAATGGTTAAAAAGGAGAGCTTGGAGCAGAAGCGATTTTTCATGATTCTGTTTTATATCAACTGGAAATGAAGGAGCTGAAGGGAAATTGTGTTTGTCCCCCCCTCCATAGCCTCTACCCCTTCTCCTTAACACAGGAGGAATATGCTACCAGGCAAAAGGAGCGTGGTAAATACAACATATGGGATAAGAAAATTAAATAAAATAGCTTTAGAAATGAGTGAAAATCTCAAAGGACATGGTAATGAATTGGGTGTTTTGAATCCAGTTTTTGTAAAAAATGTGTTTCAGGCTTGAATCAGTTTGCTTACACTCATGGCTGACAGAATAAATGGAGATATTTTGAGATGTTTATAACTCAAGGTCAAACACAAACAGCTCAGTTATTTGAACCACAATGAAAACCTGTCCATCTCCCAAGTTAAACTACCCAAGAACAATATTTAACCAAAAAATGTGGATTAGGGCTTTAATGGAGAGATGCATTATGCTTCATTGTTAAATTACCAACCGTTTCTTGAACTGCCTGTTGTGAAGTGCCATTCTCTGTCCAATATGCATCAAACTATTACAGACTACGGTACGTGGGGAGAATTCGGCTATTACTCCAGAGATAAGTCCATTAGCATTACCTTTGACACAATAATGGACGTGAGATACAATTTTCTGCTCTCCATTTTGTATTTGTAAGGATAATAGGGGGATTATCTTGAAGGCCTTATGCTACACACTCAAGCGTTAGACCACAGAGACAGAGAGCTCTGCAACAGTTGTTTTCACATCCTCCCCTCTCTCTCTCTCGCTCCCTCAGCCCTTCCCTCTGCTCCAAGACCCTCTCAGAGAGAGGCAGGGAAGATAAAGCATGTCATTATTCTATTAAAGACCTACAATTTTTGTAATGGGACTTGCAGTGGTCGGCAGAAGTGCAGGCAGCTTCTTCAATATCCTGGACATTATTTGCTCGTTTAGTTAAATGATGTTTCTAATTCCCTCATAATTACTTGTAATGAGGCTGTCTCCCTCGTTTTGATGCGGCTACATCTTAATACAGCATGGCATTCTTTTTTAGGGATAATTACCTCTCATGAGGCCGAGGAGCAAGGCCGGGGTTTGTTGTGCGCTGCACACGTGGCAAATTGGCTTGTTTCCTGCCATCTTGTCTTCCTGCAAATTGGTAAATTAAGTTTCTCGGCTGGAGCATTAGAACTGTTAAGTTTGCTTTCTCGGCTCCTTCAAATGATTGGCTTCACCGACAGAAAGATGGCTGTATATTCTGTGTTTTGTCTCATTAACTTTGTAGACTTTTTATTTACAGAGTATAAAATGACTGTTACGGGAGCTGAATGTTGGAGCATGAAGAAAAAAAAATGTTAAGGAGACAGATTTGAAATGATTTGTTTTCCAGATTAGCCACAAAACATATACATCTTCATAAACCCTTTATGTAACAAAAAATAAACAAACAATCTATATCAAATGCCACTAATAGACAAAGAAGAACTGGATATTCTACAATACAAATAAGCTTCATTTACTGTAGTGCTAACAGAAAACACTGGAGCTATAAAATACACCTGGCACTGTGTCAACAAAGTCAGTAGAGCAGTTCCATCATTTTCATATTGATAATACTATAAAGATAATGATGTACAGGTCTTTTTGTTATCATAGGGATAATCCATAAATAACTTTTTTATATTTCAAAGTTCAAATAGGAAGATTTTAAAATACGGAACTCAAGCTGAGAATGGATTTTCCCTTTTCCTGTTTCCCCTCAGTGAGCAGACCTGTCTGTGTTGTCCCTCTGAAATGATCCATCTGCCGTTCTCCAACCGCAGCCGTTGCAGGGTTGGCTGAGGGGTTTTTATTTCTAAGTGCTGATGTGTCGCAGACAGTTTGGCTCTACAAGGGCCTGTTACACGCCGATTAAAGAGAGGGAAGGAGTGCTCCCGCAGGGCGGCCTTGTACATTTACCCTGACCACAAAAAGGTCTAACGTTTACGCCCTGGTGCTGACATGACCTTCAAACAAGGTCCCTCTGCTGCCTGGGTGGATACTGGAACTGTCTGGAGGAGACCTGCAGTGAACCTAACAGACAGACAGGAAGAAATCATATCTTTTATATCAGGGATGACCTGCCATATCCTGGGAAGTGAGAAGATATGGCTTTTATTGGAAAATACAGGAAAGGATAGTTATTTTTTGCACTTACGTGGCAATATGTGATTGTGATTTTCCAAAAGCTTTTGTCAGATTTACTGAATGTTGGAACATGATACGAGAAAGATCTCTCCATTAAAATCACCTAGACTCAACAAACTGACAAACACAAAGGCCACTAAATAATTCAGACCTGAGTCCAGTCATCAGTCATCTATTGGTGGGAGATAAACATCCTACTCTTTTTTGTTTTTATTTGTCAGAGCACACACATAATCTCAAGTGATCCTGTTGTCTCAGCTGGGTCAGTGATCTGTTTGTTATGAGATTTGATATTGGGTTCTTCTTAATACGGAGAGTTGGGATCTCTTTGTAAGAACCAAGTGGTCTCTTTCAGCTGCAGGGGTCTGATGTATAGAGAGATGATCTGTCACTTCAGCCTGAGACTGACTGCTGACCACATAGCCTGCAGCGCAGCAGCAGGGAGTACAATGAAAGCAGCACACTATCACCTGACAGCTAATTAGGGATCACTCCCCTGGAAGGGAATACATTGTCTTTGAGGGAATGAGAGAAAGAAAGCAAGAGGTCACCGAAATCCGTGTGAAGTGTCAGTCAAAGCCACAAGACACCTGTGATTTCTAAAGGCAGTTTCTCGAAGAGTGGAGGTACTGAAGTGTTGTGTTTGTTGTACAATGTTAATAAAAAATCACTATGATGGTTAAAAATCTGCAACAATGTAACAATATAAGCTAAATTTCTATTTTGTTTCATCTCTAAATACAGTTCAGCAACACCAACTGTCCTCAACTTGTGTCAGTCAGTGTGCCCATATTTGTGGCAGTGACTGTGTGTGTGTGTACATATGCACAACCAGTAGTGTGTCTATGGCTTATAGGAGAGACCTGGGATTTCTTTGAAAACACATTTGTAACCATTAGTTGAGTGTAAGGTTTCATGTGCAGAGTGCATCCTCTGGACTGGTGTCAGAGTTTCTGTGAGGCTCTGCGGCAGCCTCTCTTGGAGGGACAGTGCTGAGAGGAGGAGGAGGAGGAGGATGGAGGTGGTGGTTGAGGAGGAGGAGGAGGGGGAGCACTGGAGCCGAGGCGTCCCACCAACAATGCATCACGGCAGGCAGGGTGTAACCTGAGCCCCCCCTCTGGCCCTAGTGTGGCCTGCCACAGCGCACTCCCTCTCGGCCCCTTTTGCACCCCCAAGATGCTTTTAAAGAGATTTGGTCAGCGAGAAAACAGTTCTTCAAAAGAATCGTCGTCACATTAGAAAGGAATTAGCCCGGCCTGAGGCCACGGATTCCCTGACCTGACTAATTCTGAACCCCTACACAATTCGTCTCGGCGCTAGGCGGCTGGTGAGGCACGTTCTGAGTGTACTGGGGAGGAGGTGTTGTAGCACAGGAGATTCCCATGGTCCTGCAGGTGAACAAACCTCACAGGGGTCATCGGGAAAGGTTACTGGGTAATCCATCTGAATAACGGTCTGCAGAAAGATTGGAAAGATGTCTTGTAAACAGGTGCAGTTACAGAGAATTGTAAAGTAAATGTCAGTAATTGTTTAACCTACTACACATTGAAGGCTACCACTTATACTGTTCCACTTTTGATGGCTTTTGATGATGTTTTCCTGCTGCAGAGTTAATCGTGCAAACTTTCAAATGTTGGTGATCCAAAATCTGAATAAGGACACAACATCATTTTTCAGATCAGTGCAGAGAAACCATTTCAGCACTTGGCCACCTGTTCCTCCAAGCCTGCAGGGTCCACTGGCAACAACCTTTCCTCTCACTATTAGAAAAACTAATCTGATTGGGAAGAAGATGGAGGTGGGGAGGGACAGAAACTTACAAACCACATGCTGCAGGGTGGGACTCGACACCACATCTTTTCCAATGCCTCTGATGTTTAAGGAGCCACGATAGCCTTCAGCATGATCAGGCTAACACACAGTGGGAGGCAGAGTGGAAAAAAACACATGAAACTGTCATCGGCATACACAGACAACGCTGATTTCAACACAATTTAAAGGCCTAATTGGATTGTGAGACTGTACACATTTAACCCCCAAAAGTGGTTGTATTCTAGATTATTTGTAAGTGCTTTGCTATTTGAAACTTTTTCTGGCTTCTTTCGCAAAACATGTAAAAGACTCACTTCAAACCCATAAGCATTGATGTGGTAAGCTGGCGTGTGAAGGAAAACATACACTTGTTAAACCAGCAAGACCGAGAAATGGCACTGAGCAATTGGCCAATTAGGAAGTGGTCCATCATGTCAAACTCATTTGCAAAGGGAAGGCTTAACCCTTAGGGTTCGAAGGTTGGGATCAAAGGGTGTCCCCCTTGGGACCGCACAGAGATCCTTAGAGAAACGCTGATCCCAAGCTTTTGTAAAGGAATCTTCTAATTACAATAAATCTCCACTGCGAGGTAAAGACAGCGGTGCTTGGTACAGTGGCTATATGATAGCTCTGTCCTGAGGGCAGATAGTGCAGGTAGTCTATAGATGTCGAGATAGAAGACTGATAGGAGATAGTGGTTGCCACCAGGGCAGTGGCCTCTCCTTTGCCCAGGTCAGAATCTAAGAGAGTGATCACAGGTTTTGGCGGCTCAGGCTGACCAGCACCTCAGAGCCTTCATAGCCTCTGGTGTGTAACTGGGTCTTTGACCTTGCCCACAGATTAGTATCAGTATCAGTTCTAGTACTGGACTTAACTCGGCCATTCTTGGTTCCCTTTCTTTTATTGTTTGGCTTTCACATGAGGACATGTCACGGTTGGGTTAATCTCAACACTCTTTAAGTTCAGACCTCAGTCTTCAACCCTTAAGTTCTGTCATTGGTACAATGTTGTTCTTTGTTCTCTAATGTAAAGTTTTTACAATGTTACGTAATGAGTTGCTCCTCCTGTGTCTTGTTGTACAGTTGTGTTATGACAATAAAGGTATTCTGTTTTAGTCTAAGGTTTGATACATATTACCAGTGATAAGTGATGGTTTTTGACTTTTAAGCTACAATATTTGTGTTTCTTGACAGTTAAACATTTTGACTCTTTGGTGCATTGAGAGAATACACCACTAGCATAAATAAACATGTAGGGACATGGATTGAACTGATGATTTTCATAATTCGACGATGAATCAGAAAGGTCCAGTTAGACTGATGAGTGGACCCTGTGCCTTCATACTTTCATAGTACACATCAAAGGACAACATGACAGCTATGGGGAAATCAACAGCTATATGTTCAACTGCGTTTTCCCTCTACGTATTGAATCTCACTTGCAGAACAACCTCCTTTGTTCCCTCCCTAAGCAAAGTTGTATGACACTCTCTGTGCTTCTGAGCGGGCGCTACTGTTGGCCAAGGGGGAGGAGAGAGGAAAAGGAGGGGAGAGTAGCAGTTTGTTCTTCCTGCAATTAGCATTCACGGTTAGCTAAGCAGAACTAATGCAGCGAATCTTTGAGTCTCACGTTACCTGCCCTCCACTGCCGGAGTACCTGCAGGCCAGATTAAACTGTAGCGAGATGACAAACCACCCTATGTATCCATTACAAGCCTTTTATTATTAGCTGTGTTATTGGTAATTCCCTTTGAATGGCTGTGACAAAAAGTATGCATTGGCTAAGGCGGACTTCAAAAAAATAGGATACTGCATGGGTGTGGGTAATGTGCTAGTGATACTGTAATTTTGAAAACAAACTGAGAGTGAGAATTACGCCTGCACTGGTGCGGCATTGTTTAGCAGCGCTGACGAAACGCACACAACTCCCAGCGGCACATTTTGATCTGACCTGTTTTAAGTGATGGGCTTCCCATGACAACGGTTAGCGCTGTCACACGTCAACACAAGAGGCATCTGCCCCCAAACATCCGTCCCTCCTTCATTGACTTCATTCATATTTTATGGCCTTGTCTTTCATCAACATCTTTCTTTTTTTTTTTTTAACTCATAAACTGAACATACTTCATTTAAAAAATAACTTTTGTGTCTGGATAGGTCATCTCCGGTATGCTCTTTAGCATCTAGGTCAAGACTCAATGATCTCATGACTCCCTTTTCAACTGGGGCAGGATCAGGATATGGGCTCTCTGTGTCACCATTATAGGATATGGATGAAACTCCAATGATCTCATGAGTCTTAAGTGACACAACAAGATGGCCACTCAGTAGACCTTGTCACGCAGTTCTAAGAAAGAAAATGCCACTGTCAATTTTTTTTCCCATGTCTGAGTGGATTAATAATTATGAGTGTGTGTAAATAGTGAAACAAAATAGCCCTGCAGCTTGATTTGTGTTGTAAAAACAATGGACAATCAATGTCCCAGGCTGGTTCTGTTCCATATTTTTCCTTATTTTCTCCTCCCCAGTATGTTGATTTGCTGTGTTTATCTTCAGCTAATCATTATCAGTTCTGTGAAAGTGTTGTCTTATCAGTTACAAACAGGTACAAGCGGCACAAGTGCTCCCAATTGATCCACTAAAGACTCCCACCGTGATGAGGCCACTGTCTAGTCGCACGGAGCCCAAGAAGAGACACTGCTCGAAATCAATAAGTCTTCCTGTGTCACCGGCTCTGCTAAAGTCCACACTTCTACTCGGCCATCGCTGTGAATGCATCACTCAGCTGCATTGACGATATTAATCAGCTGTTTTCAAGCAATTTGAAACTGCTACACATGAAATTAGTTAACTTTGGAAAACCTGCTTTATTCTGACTTGATGGAAATGATCAGGATATATATTTGATTTTTTAAAATTTTTCCTACCCAAACCTTTTTCCACCACCACACTTTTCCCACAAATATGCCTCCTGTTTGGCTTACCTATGCTGTATTGCAATTCTCCCATTTATTATCGTAAGGGAATAAAATTTGCTGTTTGGGTGAAAAAAAAAAATAGTGGTAGCAATCAATGGACAGTAATTTCTGGAAAAGGTTACAGCACATTCTACCAAATGGTTAGAGGCAGTTTCATTTAATTAATGCTGTAGTCTGTGTTTGACGTTTTAGCAGAGAATCGGTAATGTTGCCGGACAGGTTCAGAAAACTGAAGCCATTTGCAGGGGAATTACAGGGGAATCTTGTTGCAGCATATGGATTAAAAAACATAATCACATCTCACTTTTATTGCCTATTGCCTGGTGGACACAGTTTGAATTTTTGCTCGGTGCTTTAGTTCAAATCAAAGCTGATCTGAACTGTCTAAACAGTCAGTTCTGACGGGTATTAGACAGAAATATTTCATGAATATATTTCAAGACTGAGGTACAACTCCAAGTGCTTCTGTCTCTCGCTCTAATATTTCTGTTTGTGTCATCATGTCTCCTTGTTGAACCACAGCTACTTCCCTCTACTCGATGCCCAATCTAAATAAAAAAGATTGTAATATAATAAAGGACCCATAGTCCCTACTTATACGGTACTTATTGAGTGGAACATTGAGATTTATATAACTCCTCTCAATGAGAGAGAAAAGGAGAGAAAGAGTATTTCTCCATGATTGCGAGGGGGGTTTAAGGTTACCGACTAATTTCCCAGTCGTTACCTGCCGACAGCGCTACATCCGGTCTCCTCGGTGTTTTTCAACATGGAACAGTACAATCTGTTATACTGTAGGGATCATCAGCTCTTCCTCAACCAATGATTACAAGTAATTACCTGTTTTTCTCTCCCTCCATCCATCCCTTCTCCTCCTCCTCCTCCTCCTCCTCCTCTCTCTTTCTCTCTCTCTCTCTCTCCCCCTTTTCTCCCTTGAGCTATTACCCTAACTGGCTGTTGTGGAGCAAAGAGGAGGTGTGTGGAGAACAAGGCAGGCTTTTATGGACTCCCCACCAGCGCCACTCCACACCGCTCCATTTTGAAATTATCGGGTCCCCTTGCTTTTGAAGTCTCTGTAAGCGCACCCTCCTATTTACGAGATGGCTATGTACTTAAAGGTCACAGATTGATCAAGAGGTCCTAAAGATGGCCTTTTCACTGAAAGCACTGCAATACTGTGGCTTCCACAGGCCACATCTGTGGGAAAAAAGGGAAAATAAAATGTATCACTCCCCCAAAGTCAGGCATATTCAGACTTTAATGTACAATTCCATTTACCCTGGAAAATGCCACAATTGAGTATGGAATTCACAATGAGCACAGCAATTTATCAGTGCTTTTTTGTCCATTTCTGTTGGCTCAGGCTTAAGAATATTTTACTTACTGATTACCCACAGGTCATTTTATAAATGTGCCAGACTCTAACTTTGTTTGAACATGAGACCTTCACTCCATTGTTTTGTCCATTTTAAAAATACATTTGACACACTCACAGAAAACATCAGCATCAATATTTTGACAGTGTCCATGCTGAAAATAACAATGATCAGCCTGCAGTGCATTGAAGCCCATCACTTCTCAGTAAAATATTTAAAGAAACTGAAGGTATTATGAAGGTCTGAGTCACAGTATGTTTGTTTGCACTTTTGTGTTCATGTCTACAATTTGTTTTTTGCTGCTGCAAAAGTGATTTGTTCTGTTTCTATAATAAAAAAAAATCTCAATAGCCATAACAAATGTTTGTGTTGATTTGTTTGACCAAATCTTTCTTTACTGGGATTTTATACATTTTAATGATAATCTTAAAATAAGCATACACATACACTACCGTTCAAAAGTTTGGGCTCACCCTACAAAAAACAATTTGACCAAAAACAAGTATCACAAAACATATGTAAACTACAACTGAACACAAACAGCAACCACAACATCAAGTTATACTGATTACCGTATTTTCCGGACTATTGAGCGTACCTGTCTATAAGCCACTATTGAATTTATTCAAACAGTTTCATGTGGTCCACTCTGACCGGGTCTGATGTGACGACACTAAATGTATCAGCGCCACAGAGCTTGCTAGCTTGTAAAAAGCCAAGGAGCTTCGTGCCGCCGATGCTGAGCCACACCGGTGTTTAAGTTCAAAGCGTCAGAAAAAAGTACCGGCTAATAGTCCGGAAAATATGGTAAATGTTCTCTGAACCAGCAAAATGTCCCCCGACCATATCTCTGCCTCTCCTGTGTCTGACAGTGGGAGAGACACAAGTGTTTCCCGTCAAGTCTGAAACATATGTAACCACAGTAAAGCATGTAGAACAAGCTGGTTAGATCCCTCCATCTGTACATGGTCATTGTTGTCATTGGAAAACCGTTGGTTTGATAGGGTGACCCCAAACTTTTGAATGATAGTGTATATACCCCCTATTCTACATCTGCTTAGTGACTACAGAAAATAATCCACTCTCATCACATCTTGAAATTCAATTGGTTCTCGTAAAGTCAATTTTTTTCAAGTTATTACATTTTGTTGTTATTACCTCATTAGATCAGCCTTTTCCCCTGAAGATCTTCTTCAGGTAGTTGTACACCTGCTCAACTGAAAAGCATATGGACTAAGAGAGAGACCCATATCTGATTCAGTTGGATATTTGTTTAACTAATGCAAGTGTTTGTCTGAGACTTACTCGCTCAGAACGCGAATGTGTCAGCACCAAACAAAACTGTACAACGGCACGCAGGCTTCGTTCATCACAGGGTCTCAAACTGAACCCACTCTGTTATTATTATTGATAGTCAGTGCCTTCAGCGCGTCTTATTTATCAACCAACTGGGGATGAATGGGAGAACGGCCAGGCAGCATACACTTCGCCAATTTGACCCGATGTTTTAAAATATGCACAGTGGCTGGAAAAATGTGGCAACAGCACAGACTTTGAAATGTTATTGATTGCATCACTCGCTGATAATATGATGCATGTCACATTTGACAACACTATAAGAAGAGGGGTCAGAGCACTAGGACTAATGAAACTGTTTTGAGAGGGGGGGAGCGGAGAGATGGATGTTGTTTTCTACAACATTAACCTTGCAAATGGCTGCCAAAGAGCAGCAATACCTCACACACCACACACACACACACACACACGTTGTCAACTCCGGCAACTTCCTGATGGTTGACATTAACACCAAGCCAAAAATCTCAAGCCATTAAAAATACCTGTACTCATGCAGGAAAGCTAAAATGAAGTAATATATATCCAAATAAATGAAAATCTTATTAGCATCACAGCAGTGCTCGTGGCAAAACACTGGGTGATTTGAAAAGTGTCTCCTGCTGTCTGGTGGCGGAGATGACAGATGAGGTGAGGACGATGTAAAGGGATTGGTGTGGAGCAGGGGTGGGGTTGGGGTGTTTGGAGTGGCTGCGGCGGAGCGGACCTTGAGTTAAATCCCTTCAAAATGAGTAATCTTACATAATAATATCCTCATGTGTCTTGATAAGAGCAAACCCCGAACAAGCCGACAGCATCCGTCAGCACGGTCTATGAAAACTCACTAACAGCATTATGGATCCTGAAGGCAGCTATATCCATGGTAAATATGCTCTGTGAACCTCTAATTTGGAAGCTATATCTTCTTTAACGACACCATTACCAGTGGCTATCACCATAACCGCATCCACAGCAACAATCCTCACAAAACCCACGATGTGAAACCACATTAAGATGGCTCCCGTGGACTCGTATCAGAGTGCGGCTGTGCCGTTACACACATGAACAGGCTACAAACCCACACAACCAAGGGCATTAAATGGTCTCTACAGACTGCATTAGCTATCCGGTATTGTTTTAACTGGGAAGTAATTAACTGACTTGGTCAATAGGTGGGATGGAGAGCCAGTCTGCGGGGTGTTTATAGGTCCCAGGAGTCATGGCTGAGGTGAGAGGGCACGACAGAGCCCATCTATCCAAACCCAATGACCTGACAGATTCTCCACTAAAGGCTCACACTCATATCAATTATTGATGAAATAAAAGAGACTTTATTTTTTAAAAATACTGCTGTCACCCAGAACCACACTGGACGATTTGAATGATACAGATTGGTGTTGGTTTGTACGCTCGACTGTGCCCATGCATGTTTGTTTGAAAGCACGTGTCTGAATGTGCACGACTGTGTGGGTGTGTGTTAATCAGACATGCTGAATGTGCTCCCTTTTTATTTTTTAACACGCTGTATGGAAAGGCGCCGCGAATCAGTAAATGGCTCCCTTTGCTAATCATCTCTGCTGTAGCAAGGGAAAAAGGGAGAGATAAATGTTTGAGTGGAGAGGTTGAGGGCGTCTCTTTCAGACCTGCCCCTGCTGTCTGTGAATAAAAGCCTGAAAAGGAGCCACAACGACAGGCTAGAAGTGAGTCCAACTGGGCTTTGAAAATGCTGCCTCTTCTCCAGGCCTTGGTGCTAATGCATCTGACTCAAAGGCTGTAAGCCAGCGAGAGCGGGAGAAAGGCGGGAAGAAAGAAAAAAAAGAAAGAAAGAAAAAGAGAGAGAAAGGGGTTGAGAGACAGGGAACTGGTGCTACAGAGGACAAAGAGCTCCAAGGTGTGCACTCGGTATTCAGTAATTGGTAAAAGAAGCTTCATTTCTTACAGTGATTTCCTGTCTTTTTACCGTCTCTGACAACCCTGATGCTTTTAATAGGGGTATGAGTAGGGGCTATTCT